>JAQIWG010003764.1:0-17245 GCA_034695025.1 Chamaedrilus cognettii | reverse complement strand
TGAACCGGGGAGGGTGAGAATCAGAGAACCGCTCTCATCATGAACGAACACCTGATAGAAAATAACAGTAAATTTATTAATGATTAACTTTATTAAAGAATCTTACATACGAGCATATCAAGTAGATGATGTTTGTAAATTGAATAAAGGTCAATTTGAGGAGTTAATATACCACATCGACAAAGAAACGCTTTGAATTACATATCAAATGGATAGCGTTGATGTCTGAAACAACATTTTAAAGCTTGAGCTGAATGAGCTAAAACAGGACTACAATCTATGTAAATTAAGTAACCTAGCCTTTAAAGAAAGTCTCTGACATTACTACGACGCAATAACAACCTACCATATCAACAGCTGATGAGGGAAGTGGAGTAGTATGCATGCAACCATCTCAAGTGCAATCACACTCCTTAACTGAACTGATGTCAAATGCACAGCGCAAATAAATCTGTTTCTCTCCTACCCTCCTGTTGACGGTGTCCGTGACGATGACGTGTCCCCTCGAGTTGACCGTCACCCCCCACGGACTGCCGAGGTGCGGCCGCCCCAGTGACGTCACAAAGTCCCCCGTGTCCGCTGCGTACAGCTTCACGTCCCGCGCCCCCCGGTCAGTCACGGCAAGGCACGCGCCCCCCCGGGCCCCCCCCTGGGCGCCTCCCCGGACCCCTCCCGACACCAAGGCCACGTCCCAGGGGTCGACCAGGCGCCGCTCTCCCTCGGGGCGAAACTCACGTAGCAATGCCCCCTCGCGGGAGAAAACCTAAGGGAGAAAATAACAAATGCGCCTATTTAAACACATACGCTTCTGCCTAAAATATCTGTTTCAACTTCAAAAGTGCACATTATATTATAAAGGGATCCAAATAAATATAAAATTGGGGGTCTGCATATGAAGTTTAAAGACAAAGATAAAGAAGAAAACCTGTGTGACGAAATAACGAAAGCCTTCGTCAAATACGGAGTTTTCAATGAATTTTATACACCAAGGGGTCTGAAAGGGTGTAGTACCAATTGAGAGTATAAATTTAGTAGGAGTCCGTCTGCAAAGTACATATTACACAAGATGATATAAAAGGGGATTCAAACAGGTGTTAAGAAGTATATTGAGTTACACACTTACACAAATTTGCCCAGAATTGACGCTCGAGCTAGATAAATTACATCTTATAACTGTAGAAGCCTTATGCATATTTGCACTGAGTACTGCAATATTTGCAAAATATCATGAGAAATTTCGCTCATTTATCAGCAGAACTTACTTTAATTTTCTTGTTGATATCGTCGATGAGGATAATCTCCCCCGCAGGGGTGAGGGTCATGCCCGTAGGCTTGCAGCCCTTCTCGTCCGAGGGGGTGCGCGAGGGGAACGAGCAGACGAGGCGGGGGGGGGCGGCCGCGGCGGGGGGGCTAAAGGCATCGTACGCCCCCGATATCACCTGACAAAATCATATCGATTTGCGACTTTAAAATAACATCAGTAAACATAACACTGTTAAAAAAGAGAGCAATTTGTGCACTGCAGTATAACACAAAAGCAACAGCTCCAGCTGCTAATCCAATTCTAAACTTTGTGCCTTTGTATCTACATACAGTTGCGTAGGTTCGATCAGTATTGTACATCGCTTGTTTATCATGCAAACTGAAGTTTACAACGTACAGCAGAGAATTTTTCATCAGTTTTACTATGTTTTCTGGACTATATGCACCTAACATCAGCAACATTAACAAACGACACATTTAAAGGATCCAAAGAACCTTGCTAATCAGACATCACCATCAATTCATCCCTAAGTTGCAAAAGTCTTCTTTCCATCCTTTATTTTTCAGATTTCGATCAGTTTAACAATAATCTATTAAATGCAGTACTAAAATCAATCAACATAGCCTCAAAAATACTGCATTAGAAACCAGATGAAAAGGTCACACTAAATACTGTCCAGTTGTTGAAATATAGCTACAAATACCAGATACTATAATTGACATCGAATCTGTTAAAATACACAAATCCAGTCAACAGAACCGACTCAATCAACAACAGAAATCAACCAATTAATCATCCTTAGGAGAACAAAATGTCAACAATTCCTTTAGCATCATTGTCCAATTAACAACAAACCTCCTCTGGACTGCGGTCGGGTTCTATCAGTCGCGTGACCCCGCCCACAATATGCTCCACGTCTCCCAGCTCTATCACAGCCGGCCGAAAGTCTGCCCGTAGCCGTGTGCCTCTCGGGATAGAGCCCACACGCTGTCCTGCCGCGCGATTGGTCGGTGCGGTGACTGTGCGTAGTCGCGCGCACACCGGTGACGTCATGGCGATGACGTCAGCATCCTGGCCGTGTTGGAGAAGGAGTTCGGCAAAGTGTGCGGCGTGGAAGGCTGATGATACATGGCGCTGTGAGGCCAGGATGAGGTGAGAGAGGGAGGAGAGTTCCGTAGAGAAGTCTGCGTCTAGTTTGTCTATTACCTTACACAGTAGCCAAGATGAAAAAAAAGAACTATACGAACTGTAGAATTTATAAGAAATTGCTGTCACGAATATCGCCATGTCAGTAATAAATTGTTCAAATCTGGAGTTGCAGTTCATAAATTAATAAGGTGGAGATGATCCACAAGAATTTACAGAGGTAACTTGGATAGGTCTAATACCGTACAGGTATAAGTTTATACTGGACATCTTACGCGGGCAAAGCTTGGATAAAAAATTTAAAAACTTCAGTCGAAAAATAAAACTTTATGTGCAACTCCTGATACTCGCCAATCATGAAATACAAATTACAACATTGCTAGCAATACCTCGCTGCAGTACTGGTTGATCAAATCGACAACTTTCTTCCTCTGAATCTCGATCGCCTCCACCACTCTACTTCTTTCATCCTCACACTCCTTCACTCTTCCCTTCAGTCTTTCCATTTCCTCCCCCCTACCCCCAGCCAGCCCTAGTCCCTCCCCCCACCCCCCGTCCCCCGTCCCTTGCCTCGCAGAGTCCCCAAATCCGGCTAGAATTGAATTCAGCAGGTTTCTGTCTCTCGCTGCCACCTCTTTCACAGGAGCCACAGTGTGATTCAAATGTAAGCCTTCCGGCGAATCGCAGCAGTCCTTGCAGATGATTGGCTGATCGGCGCACGTGATGCAGAGAAGCTCCGCCCTGTTGTGGGCGTGGTTAGAGCAGAGGGAAGCGGGAGGGGAGCTAGAGGGAGAGGAGGGGAGGGGGGATGGATTAGGCGGGGGCGTTTTGTGGGGGTCGGGTGGAAGGTCACGAAGTGGAACCAGCTTGTGATGCTTGGTAGCCTGCAACACCATCAATAAGAAGAAGAGTAATAACAAGAAGAAAAAGTGTCCAGCAACTCAAATTGAGTATGTTGGAAGGTACAGCAATAACAACACCCATAATTCCATAACCAGAAAAACAATAAATAAATAAAATCATTTAGAAATAGTACGTAACAATCTTGATCTATTCATAATTACAGTAATTCATAATTCATCCACTCATTCATCAGATGATATTTACCTGATTACATGATGATTACCTCGATCTAAGCGTCTATCGATCCATCTTAGCACAACATGACAAGATATAAAAATGGAAAGACAAAAAGACGCAGAAAAACTAAATTGCACAATGCAGTATGCTTCATGTACATAGCAAAATAAATATTAAAGAAATTAATATTTTTTTTGTAGGTTTTCATACCCTGAGCCATCCGTGTGCGTCCCCACACCCCTCACACACATCCAACCCCCCACATTCCAAACACCGATACACCGCCACTCTGGCGCCGCCACAGCTCCCTTCACAGTGAGCACTGTACTCGCGCTTCCCTCCCTGCCTCCCCTTCTTTTGAAGCTCAAACCCACCCAATTCCCTTATTGTAGTCAAGAATCCGCATGACGTCATAACTCCTGTATACGAAGTCACAGAATTGACTTGTGACGTTATCAGAGCTAGGTCTCCTGGATTGGCATTCCCAGGATTGGATATCTGGAGTGAAGTGGTGTCTCCACAAACCGGACAGGATATAAATTTAGATGATTCGTTAAAGTCCGCAATTTTAGGCTGCACAAGATTTCGCCAGTCTTTGCTCGATCTTTCTTCCTGATGTTCAACTTTCTGCATTTCCATTGGGTTTTTTGTTTTTTTCTGACGACCGGAAAATCGCAGCTTTTTGTCTAGTATGGTGATGGGAATGTTGGCGTCGGCCAAGTTGTTTTGTTCAAGATCGTAAATAGGGGAATTAGCAGCGTCATCATTCGGCTCCTCCCTTATGGAATGATTGACATCTCTGGCCCCACCCCCGGCGCTTCCCTTCTTATACAATACCCGTTCTTCCAAACCATAAACATCGTCCCTTTTGATCAAAATCACATTTTCGGTCTCAGAAATTACACATTCCTTGCGATATATTCCGCCCGCATCCATTTCAAAAAACTCTCCTTCAACTTTGGTTCCATAAATCCCTGGCGATATATCCGGCGCAGAATTTTGGTCAAAAGCTTTGCCTCTACCGTGTGCTTCAAACTGCCTCCGCCTGGCCAGTCTCAGATGACTAGGGTGAGGTGGGGCAGTAAGTGAAGATCGGCTTTCATCCATTTTCATCAGATCTTCCTTTGTTCCGTACACATAGCTCATGCGCTCATCATCAATCTCTTCTTCAGAAACCATGCCCCGGTTATCATCAAATCTTTCTGAAGGATCTTGCCTCTGACCAGAAGACTGAATAGCATGTTGGTTATGCGCAGTAACCTGAGTTTCACTAAAAGGTGCAGATTTGAATGCATCGTAAGCTGGGACGTTTTCATCCAACGTGTCGTCGCTGTCGCTTTCAGATGAGGTCACAGTTGCCCTTGGAAGCATTTTATTCTCGTTCCTCTTAGTTTCACCGATTCGATCCAATGCTGAAATTTCAACAATCGAACCATCTCGAGAATTTGCGTACCTGACTGAATCATTTTCCTTCCCTGTGCTTAGATCTGCTTTTGACTTGGCTGAAATTTTTACATCTAAAGAGGAAGCAGTCACAGCAGCAGTGGATAAATCATCGTTGGACTTTGAATGCTTTACTGAAACGAGGGCTACATCTTGAAAATCCCTCCTTCTAGAAGAAGAATTATTCATTTGTGCTGGAATATGAACAGTTAAATCAGGGACCCTGGATTTCGCTTCCGCCTCTAAATCCGGCGTAGGCGGTAGCGGTCTTCTTTGCCTAGACGACTCAGTCACCATCTTTGAGTCGATTTTATCACATAAGACCGATCTCAAAAAGGCGGGATCAAGAGGCGTGGAAGCAAAAGAGGCGGAGATTGACCTACTTTCCTCAGCCAATGAGGAGCCAGCGGGCTCCACAGCGCCTTTCTTTAATCGTCGCGTCAGCCTCGGAGCAGAATGTCGTCCGGAAGAAACATCATTTCTCCGCAGTGGTTTCCATCGTCTTACCTCTTTCTCTGCCAGCCCATAGGTGTCTTCATAGACGCTCGATCCTGACCTCTGAACCGACCCAGCTAAGTTCTCACCGACCAATGGCGCACTGTCGCGACTCGAAGCATAATCTGCCATAGTCGAATATACGTACTCCTCGGTTACGACCGCTGATCTCCTATTGGCCCGCCGAGGCGCCGGGAGGGGTATATCTAATTCTAGACTCTGGCTAGACCGGCCTTGACCTATGACCTCACCGATGACGTCATGGATTGGTTTTGCCTTGGATTTATGTCTGCGCGGATTAGTCACGTTTATATAAGAGGAGGGCGTGGTTTGAGAAGTTTGAACGGTGTGATTGGATGATTTTCTAGCGCGCGATTTGTTCATTTCGACGTAGGCGGGCGGGGAAGTGGGCGGCGCCTGTTGGGAGGCGTTGAAGTACACATGGTCATCTTCTGCATCGCCTGCATCAACCTAGCGACAGAAATTAGCAATTAAGCATAGTGCAATAAGCACTAAGTATAGTGCATAAGTATAGTGCAATTTGTTTCCAAGATTTGCAACTTTCACAGCAAATTCAAAATAAAACGTTCATTTTGGGCAAATTTGCATAGTCTCTTGTCTGCATCGACATCTTAACAGTAATGGCATTTAAGCATAATTTATTATAAGAGAACATTTTTTCAAGATTTGATACACTTACAGCAAATTCAAAATAAAGTCTTGACTTAGACTCAAATATTAAAAATAGCAAGGCTATAAGGCCTATGCTTGATCTCATGGTTTAACAAGGTCCCATGAAACAACAGTTATTACAGGACCAAACCCGCGACTTAAACGCAGCCACTTGACTACAATCATCTTGCAAATCCAGCGTTTGCGGTCATAATTAAAAAAGTTAACCAATCTCCTTAACAAGTTACAGATGTCGACCGCGCAACAATGCTATTGCATTACAATCATAAGCTGCAGCAAAACAAAAGCAAGAATAAATTGCAACCCACATCTTCATAGTGGTCATCCATGCTTTCCCCAGACACAGGTATTTCGTATCCCTCCAGATCTGTCACCATGCTGTGAGTCTTCACCACACCGCTGCATAGCCCCGGCCCCGCGCCCAGCACAGAGGAAGGCATTTCCTTCACTGGTGCGGAAATTACCTTTTTCCGCTTGGCCGACGACTGTGGAGATAAATAAAACAAGTCTCAAATGTTTTCATGAGATACGATCTTTGAAATGTAATCAATTTTTTGCCTGAAACGAGGCAAGTATTGATTAACATGCATGTTAATGGCATGATGCTGATGACAGATGGTTGCAATGTAATTAGCTCTGTAGTCTAAATTCACCCTTACTTAGTCCACATCATGGACTAATTTAGTGTACAACTTGGCAAAATTAGTTCAATTCAGATCAAGAATCTACTCAACTTACAAGCAATCACAAAATTGAATGATTTTAACTTCATACTAAATTACTACTAATAACTACATACTAAATTTGAGAGAACGTTAACAGAAAAATACAAAGTGTTTTGTTAACATCAGAACTCATGATTTTTTATTTCATATCTAATTTCTTTCGCACATTTTAATTTTTCATCCTGTGCCCTGGCTTACCGAAGTTTTTCTCCTAATCACCTTCCCCCCATCATCCCCGCCTTTGCCCCCTTCTCTCCCAGGCCCCAGCCCAGCACCCCCCGCCCCCGCCTTGAAGAACGTTTCGTGATCACGAGACAGGGCGCTTGGGGGGGCTGTGAGGGGCCGGGTGAGGTAGGCTTGAAGACAGGCATGGCAGAATGCGTGCAGACAGGGCAGCAGGGCGGGCCGAACGAGGAGGCGTGCACAGAGGGGGCATACAAGCAGGGGGGCGACATCGAGGGCGGGGGTGTCGCAGGGGGTAGTGGCCATGACTGAACTGTCCCTGCAACAGTAAATGTAGATTGAAGGTTAGGCGTTCTGCCGATCTCTAGTGCAATATTAAACGGCAGGTCCCTGGCATCGAACCTCTCCACACCTGGCGGTTCTCCGTCATTCTCTTCAGGCTTCCATGTGATTTTCTTTCCAGTAATTCATCTTTCATTTCTATTCTCTTCCTTAACAGCGTAGTGAGATGTCGTTTGTTGACTACTGAACGTCGACGGCATTAAATCTGCTTCTCTGATATCGTTTTCATGATTCCAATAGTTTTGGTCTATAGGCCTGAGCAGTGAGCATAGACCTAACAGTAACGAACATGACAAATGCTTCAGAAATTATCGATTAGCCTACGCGCAGATTATTTGATTATCGATTACGCGCAGATTATTTGATTCTAAAACTCAAGCATTCTTTAATAATTCAAATGTTCGGCGGCCTATCCTTGACCAGAATTCGAAAGTTGAAACCCTGTTTTGAACACATTATATCATCATAACTTACCCTGTAAGTTTAACCTACTATCTACAAAGGCCGATAGTCTACGTTGTCCTACGTGTAGGCCTACATGGTTAGTGTAAGTAAAGCCTGTCCGCATTATTCACACATCGACAGGCTAGAGTAGTTCACTCTGACAGCCATACTATGCCCAATAGTTCCTCTAATCTGCTTGTTCAAACGTCCTTCAGAGGCTATGATCGCCTGGCTTTCCGATTGTTTAGAACATTTCCTATCCGTGTTTATAGCAGCCTGGTCCTATCAGTGCTGTTTAAGCCTAGTACAAGGCTTTCAGTGTGTGCTTTGATTACACCACAGAGCAGAGGCACGGTAGTCGAGGCTCAAGGCATAGCACGGCTTTATCAGGCCAACAATGTCAGGTCGAATAGAGGAGGAGGCGGTGCTTGCCTCTCTCTCTGTCTTAAGTGGCCAGGCCTCCCTGTATAATATTCAGCCGTCCTAAATTTTTGTGAAAATTTTTCTGTCGCCCTCTAACTTCTTTAACGTCCACGTTGGCAGCTAGATCTCACTCCTACCAGCCGCAATCAACTCAGCCACTTTTGTAATCTATCCCATCGAAGTTTAATTTTTAAAAGATTTTTTGCGCCGCGACACAAAGTTTAGAAATCTCCCCCTCACCACCCCTCCCCTCCCCGCCCCAACCCACATTCTCCCACGAACAATCATATAGATTCGGTGACGCCACGTCGTAGCAAGCGTAATCGTGAGTGTGAGCTATGCCGTGCGCTCGAGCAGGCCCTGTGTGCCTGGGCCCATCGCGCTACAGCTCATTCTCTCCTACAGGTGAGTTCGTTAAACATCGCGGAGCGAGCAAGATGGTTTGTTTTGTAGCCGGGATGTGCCCGCCGCGAAGATTTTTCGAAGAAGTGCGTTGTTACACGACGGGTGGACACTGAAGCGTGATTTGAGGTCAACTAGGCCTGTCATAGGGGAAGTCAACTAATTCGATTCGACGAATTAGCGTGACAGAATGGGCTATACCGTTTGCAATAAATTTAATAGATAAATGAAAGTGGGATTTGAAGTCGGAAATGGAATGGGTAAAACTAATTGTTACGGACCATCAAAAACATAGAAACGAACATAAAGCCCATGAAAATTAATTTGCGTTCAAAATCGATCAAGAAGCGTGTCAGACCACTTGCAACCAGGTGAGCAAGTTCTGCAGTCTATTCCGTGAAAGTTGAAGTGAATTGACCGAACATTGTATTGGTCGCAATGGCGATGAAATAAGTTCGGTAGAGGCCCTACTGTAAAACATTAAATTTTCGTGCGTATGCAGTATTGTCGAATTTCGCGAATTGAGCAAATTCGCCTAAATTACATGCAGCAGGAATAAAGCTGCAGTAGCAAATCTATAGGCCTATACACTCGGCAGTCCTCAAAAACGCAAAAATGGTAGTGGTTGCATTATATAAAATGTGCATTAAATAAAACAGTATGCACAATTAACTGATCATCAAAAAGCATCAATTGAAAACAATAGTGTCAAAGCACAGAGATAAGTTACAAAAATAAAGCAACCGATATCATGCAATTAATACTGTTGAATAAAATAGAATAAAAAGCAATTCAATACTTCACGGTTGTATCAAACAGAATCATGTCAGTATGGTCTATTAAATAAATAATTGAACCTATGGAATGCGATCATGCAATAACTGCGAGTTGCCTGCTCGTTGCTAATTGGCTCTAGCTCGATTGTTCTTTTTCTCTCTAGCCACAAACCGGGTTTTTCTATCCTATCACAGCACGGCAGGGCATTCAGTAATTGTTTCAAACAAAAACAAACAATAAAATCAGCATTCATCCAGCAACTTCGACCTATGACCTCACTGATGATCTGTGCCCTGTTGTTCACTCAAGTATTAAAAACTTGATCAGAGTTCATGACGTCATCCACTCAATCATCGCGCTGGATTCTGAATCCAAGATATATTTCACGAGACTTGATTGGTTCCTGCCATATTGATAAAATATTTATATCACACATGTGATTGGTTGATGAGATCTTGATATCTGTTCAGAATCTTAATCCTTAGTTGAACAACTCGGCATCAGTAATTGTTTTATTTGAGAGATTTGGCGGCACGCTTTTTTGACTTCTCTTCTTCTTTCTTCTGTTTTTCTCTCTGTTTTACGTGTTTGGATAAATCCGCCTTGAGCGTCTTGAGTTTAGCTTTCAGTATTTCCTTCTCTTCATTTGATATCTCGAGCTCCTTGAAACAGAACGTTATTTTTTATGAATAAACGATAAAATCTCTCTCCCATCAACGTAAACGTAAAAAAATAAACGAACAACAATAATAATTGTATCAATGAGTCCAGCAAACACTGCTGAAATATTTGCGCAGTTCTATAGCTTACTGCGCGCTATGTACTTCTACTTCTGTTAACTCCTCATTCGTATTAAATACAGCGCACCTTAATGCCAGGGTGATTTATGACCAATAATAAGGGTGTAGATATGAAACGATCTGTGAAATTTGTCGCTATAAATGACTAGAAGTTGTGAATCGCTGGATATTTATGATATTATGATCGAGAGCTCTGCAAACCAAAATGTGCTATGATTTGTGCCGTCATAAATAAGAAAGAAATTGAACATTACGGGTGCAGAAAAAATGAGCTGATGTACAGGAAACATTCGATATGCCGGCGCGCAGCACGCGGTGAGAAGTGACAGCTCCCGCTATCGCAAAATGCGTCCTTTTTGTCAAAAATGTTATGCAACAAAAGACGCCTTTGATTATGCCCTGTTGCATAGGCCGCTACCTTGATGGCAGCCTGATCTAGCGCCAGCAGTTTCGCCCCGTCCACCTCACTTGCGGCAAACTTCTGCGTACAGTCGTACAACTGCCAAGATTGAGCCCAGCTCAACACCTGGTACACCGTCCAATGGTCCACGTCCCTCGAGTCCAAGGGCCACTGACGTCCCCCGCTGAAGTGGGGCACCGAGCCCCCTTCCCCACTCGCTCCATCGGGGGGGGCTGAGAAACTGTGGGGCGTGGGGGAGTCGTACCCCCCCGAGGCTAAGTGTGGCAGAGAGGCAGAGACAAGAGGGGCAGGGGTTTCACCGTGGGGGCGGTTTTGGCGTGGGGAGGGGTCGGGGGTGTGGTTGCGGGGATTAGTGGAGCTCCCGCGGGGGGGAGCGGGGGAGTCAGCCCCCGAGCTGTGGAAACTGTCATGACGTTGTCTCATGAGGCTGTAGACAACCATCAAAATGAACTTTAAACTCTCTATTCTTATTATTACTATCATTATTATACTATTTATATTTTATACTATAATACTTGATACGGCATAGTGTACTTTTGTACCTATGTTATACTTATGTTATATTTTTATATCATATTTACTATTGTTCTAAATTTAGCAGTGAATTCATACTATTTTATACAGGTTTCGTAAAGGCGCAGCACGAGTTTGACAAATTAATTAATAGGCATTCATTTTGCATTGCGGAGTCAGAATTAAAAAATCTAGTGTGACAGTCATAAAATCAACTGCCTCACGCAATTTTTACAGTTCATACAGTTTTTGTGGCAATTGAAAAAACTGATATGAAAGCCATGAGCCACGACTCAGTGCGTGCTGTGAGAAAGCAAGCACTGAACATATTGCTTTATCGATACGTTAACCAATCCGTATATTGCTGCTCGCAATTAGCTAAACAGTAAAACCAAACCAAGCCTGCCTACCTCCCATCTGTGACATCTGGCACAGATGCTGCCATTTCCTTCTTTTTATTCTTCTTTGACTTGCTCGACCTTGACCCCTCTGATCTTCCGCTCGACCTGCCAGTCACGCCTAGCCCCGCCTCCTTCCCTCCCCTCCCGGTTCCCGATTGGCCAGGTGACTCGTCACGTGACGTAACGTCATCATTGACGACAACGCCTTTCGGCTTCTTTGTGGCGATGAACAAATTGCGAAGCTTTCGAAACCGACCCCCTGACTTGGTTTTTTTGTCGGATATTTGCGAATTTGTTTCCGGGTCGGCGGGGGGGCTTGTGGGGGAGGCTTTGAAATTGAAACTGGAGCTTCGGGCGACTCCCTCCCCACTGGTACCACCAGGGACGGCTTGGGGGGCCAAGGGGGGCCTGGAAGTTGAGAAATAAATTAGCTTACCGAACCGACACGTTGGGTAATCTAGAGTGCAACATTCATTCAAAAATGCATATTAAAAAGATTCAATGTTTTACAACTTTTTGAGGTTTTTGCCGGTTGACAGGCTAAGAAAAAGGTTGTTAGATATGCAGCTAGATATACAGATAGATATGCGGCTAGATGTGCAGCAAGATTTGTAAAAAAAAGTAGTTTTCATCCATTTCTTACCAGTAGATTCATATGCAGTATTTAGTGTAATATTCTAGCTTAGTGCGTCAATAATGATTCAAAAAGATCCAGACGCATCTTCAATCAAATTCAAAAATTTAAAAATGCCAATATATAAGTTTAATCAAGACGCATATTTCTTACTAAGATAGTGACTTCCGTGATGCAAAAGGCCTACCCAGTGTGGAGATCCTGAGGGGATATGATTTCATATTTTGACTCTTCTTCTTCATCTTCTTTATCCCCCCGTAGTACATTTTGGTGTAAGCGTCTGAGGGGGTCCTTTGGCCGGACTCCCCCCTGATTCTCGGTAGAGGATCCGGGGGTGTAGCCCTCCCTTTGACCCCACGGGGGCAAATTCTGGGAGCGTTCTCCCCCCTGCTGCCTCGCATGTGAATGATGTGAATCCATCGGCTCTTCATACATGTGAGCTCCTCCCTGGAAACGATTGTATGATAATTCTATTGCCAGCTAGTTTTGACATCATCACTTTGAATACTGTTGAGCTAGAGCATGAATAAAAACGGAAAGTTGCGGTTTAAAATTTTTGGCAGCACGATCACTGTCGCTTGCAAACAAACAACACCACGCCTATTATACACTAGCCAATAATTTTGGCAGCGGAAACCGAGAAGCAATTATTTTAAAATATATACCGCAGCTGACCTGTGGATAATGCATCTTTGAGGGGAGAAGAGTGCATAATTATTGGGCTGTTTGACAAACAGCAAGTGGTTGGATCAAATCAGTCAACTAATTAATTAAATATATTTATAAGCATGTTGGATAAAGGGCTAATTATCTCTTTAAAAGGCCAATTTGCATGAACACTGACGTAACTGTGTAAACGACAATTACCCCGTCATCGCTGGTATCAGGCGAGGGCGGGACAGGGGGAGGGGCGTAGCTGGGCGGAGCCTCTAGGCTCCCCTTCCTCCCCTGAGGGTTAGTGTCACGTGACGTGGACGATGCGCTGTCGCTATCCGAGGAATCGTCCTCCCTCTTGTTAACGGTTGGAGAGGAGGTGAAGAGAATTTTCTGTCGCGAGTCAGCAGCAGCAGCGGGGGGGGGCGATGTCACTGCGACAGAGAATTAAACAAAGTGACTAGAACTGAATTTATTTATTACGTATTTTATGTCATTACGTATTATATGTTTATGTATATATTATTCTCTGCACTTCTTTGATATTTTGGTTGAAGCCAGGAAGGGCATCCATCTGCAAAAGCTACGCTCAGCGGTCGCAGCATGGGTCAAAGTGTCTACTTCTCGTTGTTAAGACGTAACATGCAATGATATGTAAGCGCTTCAGTTTGAAATGCGCTTTGTTATAAAAACTTACCCAATACTACGTTCATTTACTGCCATCAATAGAATATAGTCTCAAAACTGATCGGACGAATGTTAGCAGGCACCCTTATCAATCGAGCCTTTCAGCAATAATCCTGTGGCTGGCCATAGCAAGAAAAGGTCAAAGATTTGTCATTCAATGGCTTATGCCATTAAATGACAAAACTGACTCTAAACCAAAATTATATTGCATTATATTGCACGCGCCTACCTCTACCGATGACGACATCAAGAATTGGCGCCGCTGAAGTCTGTTCAAATCGAGGGGGCTGACTGGAGGTGTTGCTGATTACTGTGGGGCTCTGCAAGCCCCTCGTGGGGGGGCGGTAGTTCTCCGGGGCGTAGCTCGAGGCGGGAACGTTTGGTTTTGGAGCAGGGGTACGTGGGCCCGCGTCAGAACCCAACTCGTTTATCTGCACCATGAAGCAAATGCTGTAAACCATGAACTATTCACGCGCACGTAATTTTGACGAGTCGGCTAAACTTGCTAAAATGACATGCGCTGAAGTAAAGCTTCCGCAGTAAAGCTGCAGAGGCTTTACATAACGGGCAGCCCGTATTTAGTGCCCTGCATCTTCCCAGAGTAGAATTTACACAAATTGGGCAAAGAGAATGTGGGCCAAGGATAGAATTAACACCAAATATATGATTTGAGTGAGTTTTGTGTATGTGTGGTCAAGAGGTGAATCCTGTCGAATCACCCGACGGTTGAGCGTGTTGATTTGTTCGACAAAGAGTCGCTCATTCGCCAGGTGGCGATCGATCATCAGCGCCTTCTGCTGACTGTACTCCTCGTCTCTAAAGAAGAAAAAGAAGAAGAAGAAAAAGAAGGAGAAGAAATCACAAAAAGCAATTAGTATACTGTGTGCCATTGAGCTCTATCTATGCGATTTGGCACATTCGTGTGCAGCATACATGGACCTTCACCAGCGTGTCTCAGTCCGTCTGCAATACATTTCTGCAGGATATCAGACACAAACAAGATACTCGTCTCCTTTACATCGAAGCTAAAAACTCATGTCTTCAAATCCGCTTTCTGTGCGTAGTCTGCTGTACTTGTCCCGCATCTACGATTCAAGCTAATGATTTGACGACAAAAGGTGGTTAATTAGTTAGTTAGTTACTACTACAATGCTGCTGCTACTACTCCTGCTACTACTACTCTCACTACTCCCTCTACTACTTCAAGCAGTACCTCCTGTGGTGTTGCTCGAGCACAGCCCGATTGCCGTTGGCCTTGTTGGCCAGACTGTCCTGCTATATGCTACTACTCCCACTACTCTCACTACTACTCCCACTACTCTCACTACTACTCCCACTACTCCTACTACTACTCCCACTACTCCTTCCACTAAAACTTCCACCACTACTCCCTCTACTACACCCAGCAGTACTTCCTGCGGTGTTGTTCGAGCACAGCCCGGGTGCCGTTCGCCTTGGTGGCCAGATTGTTCTGCTGTATGCGCAGGGCGCGCTCCCTCTGTGCGCACTCGCTGCGTGCTGCGTGCAGCAGCTCCTGCAGCAGACAGTCAACTGCGGCTACAAGCGATAGGCTACAAGTGATAGGCCTACTCTGAGCAACTCACTTTTGCCAATGTTCGACGGATACGCATCTGTTAGGCGTCTAGTTTTAGTTTATATAATCCGTGTTAGTGCATAAATCATTAAATTCGAGTCCTCTAATATCGTAGGCACACGCGGCAATAGCCTATCAATATGACGACACGTGTAGTCCCAAGGATTACCTGATTCTTGATGATATCACGCTCCGCCTTGTGCACAGCCGTCATCGCTTCCTCGAGTCTCGATCTCAGTTCGGCGTTGATCGCCGTCGCTGATCCGCTGATGACGTCATCGCTCCTCAGGATCGACTACAGCATTCAGTCCATACGTTAGTAATTCTACTTCGATGACAGCTAAATTTTAAATGAAATTGAAATGTATTTGACGAGAAATTTAGGACTTAATTTCAAAAGGGCGTCATTGAAAACTTTAGAGACGATGCCGCGCAGCAGTGAGCAAGAAATTCAAAATTAAAACCCATTCGCGCAAATCATAGAAGCATTTCATGGCCATATATTCACGTTACAGCACCCAGGCTTCCACACGAGACATTTCTTTAAAAAATAATAATCCTCTTTTCTGCGGCGCGACATATTTCTTGCGATGCCACAAAGAAAGTTATGAAACTCATCAAATGCATTGCAGATCCGTCATGCAGCAGCAACATAGACATCATAAAATGATGGGTCTACTTGAAACATGGCGTACCTGGGACTCAATAGATTTTAAGTTTGCTTCCAAGTCCACCCGCCTCTGCTGCGTCTGAATATTTAACACAGCATCGACATCATACATCACAGACATTGCATACATAGATTAGCGTAAAGCCACAAAACCGATATGAAATAATTATCAATTCTGAACGCTGCACAATTTTCATTTAATTAATCAAAAAGACGATAAATTGTGAATGTTTAAGTCGCAGAAGAAGAAGTGATAGTGGACTCCGCAGAATTTGTAAACATTGACTGTTTGTTTCTCTTCGAATATCTGCTTTGTGAAATCATGGCAGATATTTTGAAGGAAAACAAGAAGCTTGAGCCTTCCTGGACAAGGTACAATGAAATTCTTCAATCTCAAATCAGTTCATATTCATTTTCCACATTTTAATTTGTAAGCATCCGAAGCTCACCTGTGCCAACTCAAGCAGAAGCTCTCTCAAGTCCATCGAACTCTCCTGTAGCCTCCCCACACCCCCCTCTTCTGTCCTCCCCTCAAACCCACTATCCACGCTGCTCCCCACCGTCATTGGTCCATTTCCTTCCCATCCGTTCTCCCCAGCCAATCGCGTGGCGCCTAGGTCAGATGACACGGTGACGCCATAGCCGCGCGCTCGCGAGAACATCGCTCCGTCTGATTGGTCGTTGGCGACGTCATCTTCACTGCTGTCATCGTCAGAAGAAGAAGAAGAAGAAGTGCTGGATATGGAGGGCAGACGGATTGGGGAAGGGATGGGTGAGGGGGGGCGCTTCCGACACAGCACTAATCTACAATCAACAATGTGTCATGGGACCGACCATCTTCGATATCCTATATCAAGCATAATTTAAATAAATCAGATCAGCCAAAATTCATGAAGCGAAACTTATGAATAAAATGAGAGATTACAGTATCGAGCTTTCAGATAAAAGTTAACAGTACAGCTGCGTTCCAAACAGAGCATCTCCTCCCATTGAAATGGTCAATGTTACATGATCAGCAATTTTCTATGTTGCTTCAAAGTGCGCATTTATGATGGTATTGTGTGAATTGAAGTCAGTATAGAAGAGAAGCAACAATAGCGATCACTTGATAAAGAGCCTATCAAGTCAGTTTGCAAATAAAAAGGCAAATAACGTGGCGTAAACAGAGAAGTTGCAAAAATTTGCCCTCTTTTACCCGATTTCGTTGATGTAATTGGGAAGCAAAAACGCTTACAATTAAATTTCACAATAGGGTCACCTGTCAGACGCCACGCTGTACAGTGCAAGTAAATATAGCATTACACTCAGTATTACACTCAGTATTACACTCAGTATTACACTCAGTATTACACTCAGTATTACACCCAGTATTACACTCAGTATTACACTCAGTATTACACTCAGTATTACACTCAGTATTACACTCAGTATTACACTCAGTATTACACTCAGTA
>JAQIWG010003763.1:0-17247 GCA_034695025.1 Chamaedrilus cognettii | reverse complement strand
CTTCGGATTGCGAGTGTGGCAGAGAGTCGGTTCGATTCCCGGCCGCGGCAAAAGATTTTGAGTCACTTCGTGCACCCTTGGCAAAGGTGCTATATTTCGTCAGACCCGCAAATAATCATTCATTAGGGTGGAGTGCAGTAGAGAAGTTGAAGTTGAAGTGATAAACAGAGACTGAATGATGCCAATACCTCCATGGCCGACAGCAGGTGGGTTCGATATGTGGTTATGACGTCGACGTATTTCTTCTCCATCTCCTGCAGACACAACAGAGTCGCTGCAACGGCTAATTATTATTGGGGCTCATAACTAATTTCTTTGATCAATGTAATCGAACAGCATTCGTTAGCCTCACTTAACATACATGTATTTTACTTCATTAACGTTTTGTTAACATTGCTTTTGAGAGCACCAGACGTATAGAGCGCAAATTAGTATCGGCTAGTGACAAACCTTCACACATACAGGACTGTGTACATGTACTCACATCAGCCAAGCACGTTGAATGCAAACCTAAAACATGGCGTAGTCATTAGGCCTATAATTATATTGAAGCAGTTTGAAATAATATAAACTAAACCATAAAATATATCAGTCGACTAAATAAATATTTAAAAAAATTCGAAACGTGTGAGAAAATCTCCGTGCAGAAGTTACAGCACGCTTATTTTTAAAAGCATTCAATTCAAACATCCAGAACAATCGCCCACTTTGTTTCTTTTCTCCAGTCGGTTGATCTCGGCGCTGTTCTCATCCAGTGCACCCTGTACCTGCTGCCACGTGACCAACGTCGGCGGGGGGGTCGCCCCCTCCCCCTGATCCCCTTCCGCAGGAGCAGAGTCTCCCGAGGGGGCAGGGTTGAGGGTGGAGGGCAGGGACTGGGAGGCCGAGTTGAGGAAGGAGCCGAGGTCGCTGTCGTCACGGCTCAGCTGACGCGCCCTCTGTCGGCGGTCAAGGTCGCAGAGGAGCTCGTCGAGGCGCGCGCCCTGCAGGGTGTCAGGGGTCTTGGACGCCCCCTGGGCCCGCTGGATCTGCAGCCAGAAATGAGGCTAGATTTACACAAGAGAAACTGCGCGCACTGATTGAAGAATTACCAAAAAATGCGCCTGCGTTCACTTACAGCATCATAATTTACAAAACCTATATGGTCTTCCAAATTTACCACAAAATATCAAATTTTGCAGTGGTATACTTATTGGCGACTTAGACCCCTTCCGGTCCCTAAACTAAAAGCAAAACAAAAACAAGCAGGTCAAGCACCTCGTTGAGAGTAGCGATGTCCTCGTTGAGCCTCCTGTTTTCCCTGACGAGCTCGTTGAGTCTCTTTCGCTGCCTGGTGTACTGCTCCTCCATCTCTCTGAGCTGTACAGCCCGCTGCGCCTCGTTGCGCGTGAACTGGCGCAGCTTGAGGTGGAAGTAGGCCTGGTCGTCGCGCGCACCCTGTGACGTCACTGCCGCGCCGTCCAGCTGGTTGGCCAGGCCCTGCTGCTGCTGCAGGGCCAGCAGTTCGGCGTGCACGCGCGCATTGGATTCTGTCAGGGCCTTCACCTGCGGCAAGTTTGAACGCCGTAAGTTGTGCAAGCAGAATATTTCATAGCTTGAAATCTATGTTTTTTAGCGCGAAACTTACGCAATAAAGACTTATGTATTTTCGTATAAAATCCCCGACAGGCAGTTATTAATAAATATTTTCCACAGTTTACATTAAATAATATTTATTTAGCATGTGCTAGAATTTGAACTGAATTTGATAAGTGAAAATGCTCAGAAAACATTATACTCAGGCCTGAAATATTTTGTAACAATTGATATCCATGGCATTCTTACCTGCTCTTCCAAACCAGGATCCGTCACCACGTTTGTTCTCTCGGCTGCAAGCAGCAGTGGAGCGGCCTTCACTTTCTCCGCCTCCTTCCCTTTCTGCTCCCCTGCGAGCCTCCGAACGTCGTTTTCCAGCTTGCTCTTCTCCGACCTAAGCTTGCTGCACTCCAGTTCGAGGGAACGGTTCAAGTCCTTCAGATCTTCCATCTGGTGACGTGACTCCCGTTCTGCGGCATCCTTCTCCAGCCTCATTCTCTGCATGAGATCCCCCTGCTCCGCCTCCACAGCATGCAGACGCTGCTGCTCCATCACCACCAGCTCTAGTTTATGAATCAGCTCCAGGTTCTCAGATCGAGTCCTTGTGTAGTTTGTTTGTAAAGTTTCCAGGTCTCCTGATGTTGACCTGAGATCATTAACACGTACTGGCTGGGTGGCATCAGGTTTCAGAGCGTCGCGTTCCTCGCACGCTTTGAGTTTTTGCTTTCTTTCGTTGTCGCATTCCGTGGCAAGCTTCAGCTTTTCTTCCTGTAGAGATCGAATGACCGTAGCTTGTTCGGCTGCGTCACTCTTCAGTTTTTCCTTGAGTCTCCGTATTTCCTCGTTCAAGTCTGTCTCCAAATTGGCCGACTCCTCCTCAGCGGCGCAGAGATCCTGCGAGTGCTTGGCTGCTTCTGTCTTCAATGACTCTATGGTATTCAGCAGAATTTTACGTTCAGTTTTCAGCTCTTTCATGCTGTCTTCAGTCTGTTGCAGCGACAGCCTACTGCCTGCCAAGTCCTTGTCGAGTGAAAGCAGACTTTCCAACTTGCATACTAATCTCTTGTTCTCCTCACCAAGAACTCTATCATTGCTAGCACATCGTCTTTCAGCTTCATCCAGCTGTACTTTGCATCGATCCAATTCGGCCTGAATCTGCATAATTTTCTCTGAGCTCCCTGTTCCCTTGTCGGTATCTTTGATCAAAACATTCACTCGCTCTAGCTCCACTGTCAGCCTTGTATTTTCGTCCACGAGTGCCTTGTCATTGGCGTCAGATCGTTTATCACGTTCCTCCAACTGCAGCCTACGTCGGTCCAGTTCGACTTGCAGCTGCTGGGCTTTAGCGCAATATTCGTTCCTTTCCACATCAGCAGCGCGCGCGTCAGCCAGCAGCAGTTCGAGCTCGTGTCCCAGCTTCACATTCACATCGTCGAGGGCTTTAGTTGCAGCCGCATGGCGCGCTTCACGCCCGTCCAACTCCGACTTATATCGACCCAAGTCAGCCTGGAGTTGACTGATTTGCTTCCATTGATCGCCCTTTTCTCGATCCATGTCTCGCGTCAGCACCATCAAGCGCTGCAGCTCGAGTCCCAGTTCCATGTTTTCGTCTCCGAGTAATTTCTCCTGATCGCTGCACCGTTTGACAGCGTCAGCCAGCTCCTTCTGGCATCTATCCAAGTTGGCTTGAAACTGCTTCATTTTTTCCGCTTGCTCGCTCCTCTCCCTCGCCATGTCTCGTGCTAACACGTTCAGTCGTTCCAACTCCTGTTTCAGTCTCACATTCTCATCACTCAGCGCCTTGTCATTGCTTCCGGATGTCCTTCTACATTGCTCCACCTGGGCCTTGCAGGCATCCAACTCGCTCTGCAGCTGTTTAACATTCTCCACGTGCCCAACCCTTTCCCTGTCAGCATTCAGCGTCAAACGTTCCAGCTCCTGTCCCAGTCTGATGCTCTCATCGTTGAGTACCCTCCCTGCTTCATCAGCCTTCCTCTGCACCTCATCCAACCTCACCCTGCAGTCATCCAGCTCTGCCTGCAGCTGCTTAACTCTCTCCACATAACCAATCCTCTCCATGTCCCCCACTCCCTTCAAACGCTCCAGCTCCTCCCCCAGGCGGTTGTTCTCGTCACCGAGCGCCTTGCTGAGCGCCCTCGAACGCCGCTCGGACACCTCCAGCTGCATCCTGATGTCGTCTCGCTCCAGCTCCAGCTGGTGGATCCTCTCGGCAAAGTCTCTCTTCTCGGCAGCCCACTGCAGGTTTAGTCTGTCGGCGTCAAGCTGCTGCTGCTGGATCTGGACAACAGTCAATGGAACTTAGTTGCAATGTTTAAAGGACCAATCAACAACTTTAGGATTTATGCCAATAGCATTGCTCGTTGCTCAGATCCGCTCTGAGCAACGAGCAATGCTATTGGCATAAATCCTAAAGTAGCTTTTTCTTCAAAGGAGCCATTGCAAAAACAGCTTAAAATTTAAGGGATCATTGATGCACTGTGTCGTTACTATCTGAATCAGTGATTCAGACTCAAAAACTGTAGCTCTTCAAACAACATGCAGAGTAGGCCATTCAATCACGCACGATGGGGATTCTGTATAATTCTTTTACTGTATTTATAGAAAGAACTCGTTCTCACTCAGGTTTTATTGGTTAACTCTAAAAATTCAAAGCCAACAAAATACTGGGCCAAAAAGTTAGCAAAAGTGATATAATTATATGGTTTTCAATGAAAACATTCTGCAAACAGTAGGGCTAAGGTTACCTGCATGCGCAATGCCTCGATCTCGCCAAGCAGCCTTCTTACTGCTTCTTCATGTTTTTCTTTCATCGCCCTCAGCTCATTCTCAGCAGCAGCCTTGTCCCCCTCCAGCACCCTCCCTCCCTCCCCCGCCCTCTGAAGCTCACCTCTAAGTCGAGCTATTTCCAGCTCCATCACACGCTGTGCCTTCAACACTTCATCACTCGGAGGTGCCAACATGGCCGCCGCACGCTCCTCCTTCCTAGCCAGCTCTTGTTTCAGTTCTTTCATCTCCGCCTCCCGTCTTTCCCTTTCCTTCTCCAACTGTTTCACTTTCCTGCGCAAATCTTCCAGTTCCTCCGCATTAGTATCAATCAGCGCTGTGGGTGGAGCAGTCTGCAGCATGACGTCATGTTCGACCTTGACCTCCCTCTCTGCTAACTGTCGCTGAGCCTCGTTCAGCTGGAGCCGCACTTCCTCTAGTTCACGCAGTGCGCATTGTTTCTCCATCGCGGTCTGGCTCAGTTTGGCCAGCTCGCCATACAACTCCGTTAGCTTCTTCTCCTGCCCGCCTATCGTCTGCCGCTGCTTTTCATTCTCCACCTCCAACTCGCGCAGTCTCTCCATCAAGCTATCGTTCACTCTGCGGATTTTTTCCAATTCGTTTTCCACTTTTGTCGCCAGACGTTCGTTATCTTTGTTCTCGAGCAGTTTTTGCGCTTTATTTAGGTCACTGCGAGAGGCATCTAGTTCATGTTTAAGCAAGTCTCGTTCCAGAGCCAGAGCTGGATATCCCTCCAACTGCCTACTTAGTTCTGCCACCTGACTATTGCGGTTAAATAGATCAGCCTCTCCTTCACCAATAATCCTCTGTAGGTTCAAGTTCTCAATACGAATGGCGTCCAACTGACGTCTGAGCTCCATAATGTGTCCATCCTTATCACCAAATCCAGCTTCGAGCTCATTTATCCTTCCTCTCAGTTCCAAATTTTCATTCCTAATCCCCTCCAACTGCCGCCGCAGTTCAGCACCCAATCGTTTCTGCTCGTTAAACTCCACGTCGCGTTCTTCAACCTTCCTCTGCAGCTGCAGGGTCTCGTTCTGCGCTTCCTTCAGTTGGTTACGCGGTCCTGCGGCCTCGGAAAACACCAGCGGCTGCGCGTCAAGCCCCGACACTCCGTACTGTGCGAGGTACAGACTCTGCTCGTCCACAGTCTTCCTCAGTGCCCTAACCTCATCCTCGAGCTCCCCGATGCGCATCTTCAGCGCGGTGTTGGCAGGCAGACACGCCTCCAGCTGACTCCTCGTCTGTCGTAGTTCTGCTCTCAGGTCCGGCTCTTGCTCAAACCTCCACGCGTCGTAGAGCGCCGCGCGGTCACGGTCAATCCTCACATCCCGCTCGGGATTGTCAAATTTAGGCTCACTGTCGAGTGCTTTCCGCGCCCCCCGCGACCTTTCGACCTCCTGCCAGGTGCGCTCGACTTCGCTGTCGCTTCCGCTCGCGTAGCCGTTGACGCGAGATCTCTTCTGCGAATCCATTTCCGGGCGAACATTTGCTCCATCAGGAGGCTGGGAGGACAATTTTTCCACCTCGACTGCATCGACATGATCGGTGGCAGGGGCGTTTTGTCTTAAACCCCTAATTTCATCCGACAAGTACGCATTTTCAGCGATTTGCTTGTTTAGCTGTCGGTCCTTGTCAGCCAGTGATGATTTAGAAGATACACTCAGGTCTAGTAGTTCCCTGTGTTTGTTGCTCAGTTCAGCTTTCAGACGATCGCGTTCACGCTCCACCACATTCAGTTCAGCTTTCAGACGATCGCGTTCACGCTCCACCACATTCAATTCAGCTTTCAGACGATCGCGTTCACGCTCCACCATATTCAGTTCTGCTTTCAGACGATCACGTTCTCGCTCCACCACATCCAGTTCTGCTTTCTTCCTATCCTCCAAGTCTACCATCGTCGCGCGAAACTCATTCAGTTGAATCAAAAGATTCTGCTCCTCATCGTTAATCTGCTTCGACAGCGATTCAATTTTTGCATCTTTCTCTTTGTTTTTCTCCTTAAGCTGCTGCACCAGCGGCTCTAGGCTTTCTGCTTGTGACACGTTACGTTCTAGAACCTTCCCTTCTAATTCCTTGCAAAGAGCGGCTACCTCGGCTCTAAGCCTGTCCTGCTCGACTTCAGCCTTGTCAAGCGATTCTCTTAATTTGTGACTCAGCTCAGAATCACGCTGCAAGACCTTCCGCTCCAATTCATGCCGAACGTCACAAATTTCCAATCTGAGTTTTCTCAGCTGATCATCTTGTTCACTATCCCTGACATCAGCTTGTTTCATTAATTCACTGGATGCCAACAAAGCCTTCAATTTATCCACCTCTCTACCGAGATCACTGTTCTCAGCTTTGGTTTGTCTGTATTCTTCTCTAAGCTCCAGCGAAGGATCGGCATTAGTGGATACACTTTTCTCCAAAATTCCATTTTCTAGTTCACCCCTCAGGACAGAAATCTCAGCTCTAAGCTTTTTAATATCTTCGCTGGGTTTTCCAGGATAACCTTGCGTCAAGTGATTCTCAAAATTTCCGACGATCCTTTCGTCAGCGATTGGTCCATTATGTAAGCCGTTCACCATGACCTCCTGAGTGGGAATTACTTCCAAGTTATTGTTCTGTTCTCTGCCAATGCAAGAACATTGTTTCACAGCTTCAGTTTCCAGTTCTTCGCGCAATGCTGTGATCTCGAGCCTCTGTTTGTTAATGAGGGCGTCACGCTCACACTTTTCGTTCAGTCCGCGCTCAAACTCTGTAGAAACCAGGTAGGCTCTCAGCTTCTGCAGCTCGGTACTCAAGTGGACGTTTTCCATCTTCTTTTGTTCGTACGCCTGCTCAATGGGCTGTCTCTGGGCTTCAACAGTATTTTTAATCTGCACTTCTGAAGCGCCGCGCTCTAAAGCACTCTTCTCCAGTTCAGCACGAACGTTGGCAATTTCAACTCTGAGTTTGTTCACTTGATTTTCTTGTTGCTCGGATTTAGATGCGGTGACGTTTTGCACGGCGAAGCATGATTTAAGTCGCTCTATTTCCTCGAGCAAGAGATTATTTTCTTCCCTGCGTTTTGTATCAGCTTCACGTTCATCTGGCTTCTCCGCACTTGTGACAATAACAGCCGCTTGCTGCTGCACTATGTCGTCCATTTTATCAACAGCAGCTCGATGCTCTACAACCTTCCTCTCCAATTCATCCCTAACTGCAGCCATCTCAATTCTCATCCTATCCACCTCCCATTCATTTTCCTTCAGTTTATCCCTCATTGCATTTTGTGGTTTGCGAGTATCTTCCAGCTCCTGCTGCAATCCAAGCACTTCATCACCCAGTCGCCCGCTCTCAGCAAGCACTCGTTCATGTTCACGGTGCAGCTCAGCAAACCTCGCCTCTATTTCCTGCATGAGCGCAGCATGCCTCTCTTTATCCTCCTCTCTCTTCCTGTCATAAATGGAACCCTGCTCAAGAACGTTTTGCTCCATTTCATCTCGTGTGGCCTTGACCTCAGCCCTAAGCTTCTCCAGCTCACTATCTCTTCTCTCTGCATCAAGCGTTTCCTTCTGCAGGGAATCAACCACAGTCTGATCATCTTTGACCAGTGGCGTGGATCCAAGCAGTAAACTTTCAGACTGCTTTGCCTCATTGGGAGTCGACTGAATTTGTACTTCTTCATTCCTACCCACTACTGATCCACACTCCATAGCCTTCCTTTCCAGCTCATCTCGGACTGCAGCTATTTCAGCTCTGAGTTCATTCACCTGTTCCTTTACTCCAACTGGAGTTGCTTCCACGTTTCTCCTTAGTTCTTCTGCAGCCGTGTGGGCCTTCAGTTCATCAAGTTTTAGTCTAAGCGAGAGAGCCTTAGCCTCATGACCCTTCCGTGATTCAACAAGACGATCCCTCTCATCCGTTAATCTCCCTCGTTCAGATTTCTCCATTCTATATTTTTCAGCGGTCAGGCCAAGCTCCACAGCCTTCCTTTCCAGTTCCGCTTGAACCTCAGCAATTTCTCCTCTCAGTCTTTCCATCTCCCTGCTTGCTTGCTCTAATTTCTCCCGATCCTGCAGGCGCTTGGCAGTCATCTCCGCCTTTGAGTCATCCAGTTCTCTGCGCAGAGCGATGTTCTCCTCCACAGCGTCCTCGTATGCTCTCCTCAGCTCCATGGAAGTGTCGCCACTGGGCGCCGCGCCCAGCTGCGGCTCGCAGGCCTGCGTGACATGGGAGCCGTGCTCGAGGGCCTTGCGATCCAGCTCATCACGCATAGCGGCGATCTCGACGCGCAGTCGGTTAAATTGCGCGTTGGGCTCGTGTGCATCATTCGTTCCCCTTGCACGCTCCTCTGAGACAAGGTACGCACGCATGGTCTCTACATCTCTGCGCAGGGTCTCGTTTTCCTTCAGCATGCTGTCCAAACTGTGCTGCAGTTCACGCAGGCGCGAGTCCTTATCTGCACCCAGCGCGTTCTGTCGTCTCAGGTTCGCCTCCACCTCCTGACGATCCCTTCGAATCTTTTCCATCTCCGTCGACTTGTCCCTCATTTCCACTTCATATTCGGCCGCAATCCTTCTCGCATCATCCAATTCCTCTGAAATTTCTCGCTTCTCGTCAGCAATCTTTTCCTTCTCCGCCGCAATTTCTTCCAGCTTACCAACGATTTCTCCGTACTCCTCCAGCTGCCGCCGCAGTCTCGCCACGTCACTCTCCCTTCTTGCGTACTCGCTGGCCGACGCCTCCTTCATCAGTTCTGCCTCCTGTCTCAAACGCGCGTTCTCGTACTCCAGCTGCTCCACATCCACCGCCGGATCTCGACTCTTTCCTTCGTCCACCGCCTCCTGGAGCTTTTCCACTTTCGCCCGAAGTACGTCTCGTTCCATCATAAGCTTGTCGTTGTCGGCGAGCTGCGCCTTGAGTGTAGCATTCTTCCTGCAGAGAGTCCCGACTGCGTCGTACAGCTCCTCGACACTCTCAAACTTTGCCGGCTTCCTCAGCAGTCTGCGCAACTCCTGGTCGTCCCAGATAACAAGATCAGGCTCCCTCTCCTCGTCATGGTGATTCGAGTCTGGACGCCCCGATCCAAGCTTGAGTAAGCGTGAGCTCTCTTTAATCTGCACTTGATCTTGATCCTGATCTTGATCCAATCTGCGCTGCATGAACTCAGTCGCGTTTCCATATTCTTCTTTGTCGTCAGCGCGTGTGTGATCAGTCTCGTCGACTGGTTGTGGCACTACGCTGTTTGTTTGCCCGACCACTACGTCCGTGTCATAATCCTCCTCCTCGTCAGAGTAGTGCTCCGCTCCATTGTCTCGGGGGTCGGAGGAGCTTGAGACGGCTACCTGGCGGGGGGGCATACGTCTCGACGCGCCATCTGGGGGGTCTAAGCGCAACAAAAGCTAATTTAATTTTAAAAGGAAGCGAATTTGACTAGACTTAAAATAGATTTAGAATCAAATTTTATTTTAAATCAAATTTGATTGAAAACATGTGCATTGTAATTAAATTGCAAGACAGGAGCATAGCGCTTACTTATAAGCTCCAAATGTTCAAATTTTAACCGCTTAAGCGAGCTAATATTGCTCTTAAGAAACAACACGCTAATGATAGGCACACAAGCTGCTTGCACAAAAGATCAATGGACGAAGCATGCATAATTTCAAGCGACGCATTGGGCGCTAAGCTAATCAATGTTACTGGTGAATGATATATTTTTAGAGATTAATCATAAAATTAACAGTGAGAGCAGCTGGAAAATAAATAGGAAGAAGTAGAAAGTACGCGGAAGTCTGCTGCTGTCGTTGTTGTTGTCTATTCACAAAACTTCAATCAATCAACAGCATACACAACGAAAAATAAATACGATAAATGACGGAATGTCAAAAAAGGACACAGATTTCCGCTTTGAGTAAAACTATTCAGCAATTAATCCAATAGCTAAGCTCTATGACAAACCTATGGCTTATGGTCTCTAAAGACACCAAATTTTTAGACAAAAAAAAAACAGCACTGTAAGTTATAAAATTAGAAAAGAAGAGCATTATGAAACGTTTCTAGGTACAGACCGGTTGGATGGGTGGGTCTAGCGAGAGCTGCCTCCAGCACTCTCCTTACATCCACGTGCTCCTTGTCAATGGCGCACTGCAGCGCAGTCAGGCCTGTATGGAACCATGCCAGAAATATTGAGAATCACTCTAGGCATCGATCGCAAACGAACACAAATATACTGCAGGCCTATACTAAGAAGAACGAAACAAGAAATAAACAAAAGAAAACAGGCAAAACAAAACAAACAAGGGTAAACAAAACTCTGCGGCACTCGCCAAAAATATGCAAATGATATTAGCGTTAGTAGATATAGCAGTAATGTTAATGATGTCAACTAACCCATACAAATTTACAAATGACATGCGTTCAATCGACCAAATTTCTGATCAACTGACTGCGCTGGATCAGCAGTAAACTTTATTATCAAATTGATTAATTATTATTCAGTTGAATTCATTGATTCACGATCTACATTCTCAAATAAGCATTTCACTGATGTTGAACCGGTGGGCGCTGTCTTTATTAGGCTATAATGCAATCTTTAGCCCACAATAAACAATAGTGGTCTACTGTCGCTCAGAACATCAGCACTTCAATCTAAATCCACAGATTATTGCTTGCTCAAACAATTGCAAGCAAACAAATATGTCCAAATGCTCGGCTGATCCTTTAAATATTCAGTGAAGATCTAATCCTCATGAGATCAATTGATGAGCCAGGTAGGGGTGCATGTATGCGTGGCATATCGCTGTAAACAAAGCCACTGACTTGACCGCAGTCGAGCAGGTATTAAGTGTCGCCCAACTGACTTGCATCCCTATCCACCATTGCAGTTAACTTGGAGTTGGTCAATCGGCGAGTTGAGAGCGACCGTTGTCAATATCCTGTGCCTGGCGTGACGTCACTCAATCCGCCGATTGAGCCAACTCGCGGTTAACTCGCAATGGTGAATACCAATGTTACTTACGCAGCCACCGCCGCACCGTTAGCCCATGGTATATAGGACAACAAAATCATACCCGTATATATTCAACATAAAACGAACAACATCGCAAATTGTACCATACCTGTTGTTTCACTGGGCCGAGAGCGTGTATATCATTATCAATGATAATCATATTGACCCTCTGGGCATCCCTATTGACCCACTGATCTGACACGCACTACAGCCCAGATCACTAACTAATGGGCATGGAGCGATAGAAGCAAGTATGGCAAGTTGATGGAACTTGACATTGCATATTTGCATTTGCTTAGTCCACATTTACTCGCTGGGTTGAGTGCAAACTATAGACTAGTGGACTACTACTTACTGGCCTCGCATAAACAGACTTTAATGTTCAGAGAGTCAACTTTACGTTGCATCAAATTCACACGATTGGACGATGAGCGACGTGTTTCATTGACAATAAGCACTATTAATGCTTGCTGATACTGTTGTATTTTGTTTGTGTAAACTGCCCCAGTGGCGAATAAAAGGTTTATATTAACATGTAAACACAACTTAACGTTTTTTTAACCCCTAGTCAGATATTTTAGCTAAAACGCACTTTGCGACTTTGCAACTTCGCGATAGTAACAAAATGAGTAAAACTAACTTCATGAGCAACAGAAACGTGAAAGAAAAATTATTATTCTGTCTAGAAGTTAAATTTAAAATAAGATGAATGAAGCATGCCTAGTTTGCCTACCCTTGGCATTGACGAATCCAGGATCTGCCCCTTGGTCCAGCAGGTACTGACAAAGCTGAGCGTTACCATTCCTGGATGCACAGATGAGCGGCGAACTGCGACAGAACATCAACTTATTACTAGGGGCTATTAGTTCAAGTTACAAATGGATTGAAAAATTATCTGCATGCAGTAAAGCAGCAGTAGCAGCGCCTCAACTAACAGAAGAGACACAACTTTAACTTGAGCTAATTTCTACATGTCATGCTTGACGAATAGATCGCAACGTTTCACTATTACATTCTCAGAGAGAAGGCCAGTAAATCCATTATCTCTGTCATGTTAAGTGATTTTGGCTCAGCGCCAAGACATAAACAAAATAGGGCGCCGAGCGGCCGTGATCTATTTTCATCGGAGATCACTCGATCGGAGATCACTCGATCGGAGATCACTCGATCGGCGATCACTCGATCGGAGATCACTCGCTCGGAAATCACTCGACGGCTGTCGTCAGCGCGATCGAGAGTCGATAAGCCTCAAGTGTTTGTTTAGTTGTAAACGATGACCAGCGACATGGAGCCAAGTGCGCTCTGTCCTACGCGTTAATTCGCCACTACTGCACACGACCGCCATGATACCTATACTCGCCACTACTGCACACGACCGCCATGATACCTACACTCGCCACTGCTGCACACGACCGCCATGATCCTAACTCTACACCTGCGATATAGGAACTGATGGACTCAGTGGCAGTGCTCAAAATAAAGTGTGGCAGATGGGGACGTAAACAATAATTAGTTGGAATCTGAGTGCCAAAAGATTTGAATCTTTATTATTCTTTGCTCAACTCCCAACCCTCCCCCCTCCCCTCCTGTCATCACTCGGACCATGAGCACCACCCCTTTATGGTCATAAGATAACATCATGAATGAAGCGCTTGTGAACAGATTTGATACACAGTTTGATATTAATCATTAACTTAAGCAGCACATACCAACAACCTCCGGTCTTGCTGTTCCATCACTTCACTCACGCATGCACGATCCAGCAAATATTAATTTACCCCTTGTTTTAAATGTTCAACCGGCACAGCTCTAGAAGTAAGCGGTGTGGGAAGGACTTACTTGAGGCTTTCATCGAGGTTGTTGACGTCGGCGCTCATCGCTAGGAGCAGCTTGCAGACAGAGGCCTGGCCATTAGCGGCAGCGTAAGACAGAGGCGTCCTGCCGCGCTGAAAACCAGGCAGAGTACAAATCAGTCACATCCCACACAACACTTCGACTCAATCTTCAAAGATCGTTTAAAGACAAATTAAATCTTTGCCTCTAAAAGATCTCAAATGAAAGATGGCTATTGCTCTTAAACTTAAAATTTGCATTCTGCCTTTTACGATCTCCACAATAAATATTTTTATGACCATTTAATCACAGCATTTCAGATAAAAAAGTAAAAGTTTTAACCGTAACTCTTCAGTGTGTTGCCACACGGCAGGTCTTTGCGGTTCGCACCTTCCAGCCTAGCCCGTTTACCTACTGTCTGGTTTGAATTGTTCTTTTATAAAAACAATTTAAGACTGACCTGGACATCAGGGCAACTAAATTCACTGTTACAACAAAAGCAGTAGGGCAATAATTGAATTAAGATATAGGCTAATTGCTCAATTAACCCCTAGTCGGATATTTTTGTCAAAATGCACTTTGCAACTTTTCGACTTTGTGACTTTGCGACTTTGGGACTTTGGGACTTCGCGATTTTGTGACTTTGCTTAGCAGAGCATCCACTCCAGCCTCCTCTTCGACGCGCAGCGAGCCTCGACGAGTCGGTCTGGCATGGCGCTATTTTGAAACCTTTTTCATCATTTGTCTTCACTATCATGCAGCAAAACCTATGAGACATTAAGCAGTACACTAATTGCTGAATGAAGCAGTATGCTCACGGTGTCGCGCAAGTCAAAGGGAGCGTTGTACTTGAGCAGGAGCTGGACACAGTCCATGTTGCCGTGTGTAGCGTGATGCATGGCAGACACGCCGTCGCTGTCCATGAACGCCGGGTCCGCACGAGCCTGTCACACAATCATAGATAAGCCTACTGATAAGTAAAATCAGGATGAATCACAAACAAAGGTTGCACAGAACTGTAAAGACGACTTTCTCAGAGATCACGCGCTTACAAAAGAAAGCATGTTGAAACATCAATATCAATTCAACGCAGAATTATCCATCTCTGACACATACAATGATTAAAGGACTGAGTAGACCTGATTGTTCTGCTACTCTCTAGGGGTCTCACTTTTCCTTTGTTAGTATATTCGTTATCCACTAAATAAATATCTTCAACTATAGACTATCTAGCAGACAATGAAATCAAAGATGAAAATACATTCTTTGTGATCTTTTTCATGTGTTTTCTTGGTCAGTAATTTTTTTCCAACAGCCTACACTGATATTAATCATATCAACAAGCAGTGTGTGAGGCCAGCGGGCTTCACCTTCAGTAGCACCATTGCGGCGTTGGTCTGACCCTTCATCACAGCATAGCAGAGCGGCGTCTTGCCTACACACAGAACAGCAACATAATATGGTAAATTTCTTTTTATGCCATAATTATCTGACAGAAAACTCTCCAACATCTCTTGAACTATAATGGTCTTGGTAAGAAAAGTCTCTAATTTAATGAGACCTATTTAAATGCACAAGTAAAAGAAAACAGGTAGGGTAATCCACATTCGTAATGCGTAATTATTTAAAAGGAATATATTCGCTCATAAGTTATTAGATAAAATTGTCAAAACTGTGACTAAATAAGTCATATTGTTATGCAATAAATCTCGGTCATATATTTTACAGTCCACCCAAATGTCCAAACGAAGCCGCCCACGTTTGCTCAATTAAACGATAATTATAAGAAAGGTGTCGCATCAACAACCTTTCAATGTCAAGAGCCTCTATCTCAATCACACCAACATACACATCCCACGGTACATATGTCAGGTGAATTTATTACACTACTTGAACTTGGTTCATAGTGCGTGAGGATTTAGTACATGAGAATTTAGATGATCTGTGCCATCTGATCGCTGATCCACTGCTTACATAAATTATCTTCACGTTGGTATGTATGCCAGATAAGCGCACAAAGTGGCCACTTCAAATCGGAATTAATAATTAATGCGCTTAACTTAGGAATGTAGGTCATACGTTTCATAGATCGCTAACTGAGATCGATTGTAGGATAAGAGTTTCAAGAATTCCTGGCATTACTACTAATGCTCTTTGAGCTTCTAAACTCGTTTGTAACAATAAAGATTACGTTAATGATAAATATTAGGTAAGAAATTATGCTCTGTGATACCATAAGCCGGCTACTTTAAGCATCACATCACTTAGTAATTCTAAAAGAGCCTCAGAAAAGAGCCTGCCAAAGGACAAGCAAATAATGATTATATCAGAACTCGGACCAAGATTTGATCACCATTAAATTTGAATCTTAATTTTTATCACAGAATTTAGAACAGTCTTATATTAGACAACCTGAGAATATAATCATAATACTGACGGTTCAAAAGGTCAAGGTTGCGAGAGACTGAATGCAATATTGGACATTAAAATTATATTCTCCAAACTTGACCATAGCTATATCAGCTCGAGAGCATACATGTGTGCTCTACCAATACTTAACTGGGTGTTCAAGTTGCAGATAAATGTCATTGCTTGGACAGGAATGCTCAAGGCCACTGATCGGCTGCTTGAAATTCTTTAGGCTTATTTTAAGTCCTCGAATGCAAATGGACTGCCACTGCTGTTGAATGGCTTTAAAGGCCAAGAAGAGGTATTAGAACAGTGCACTCTGCTAGTGTGCTAAGGGACAGACCTGTACTCATTGAGCGACAAAGAGAGATCGTAGCATGCTAACACTCAACAAAATAGTCAATGTACAATATTTTGCCACCATTTTATTGACGAAATAAACACGTTCAAATGCAGTCGGAATTTCACACAGCAGCGCCATGTACAAATTCATCAAGCAAAAAAAAACAGCAAATTCATAAATTGTCATGATAATTGAAATCTGGATGCAGATGTGAGGCATGGAGTAATGGACACACAATGGATGAAGTGAGAGAGAGAGAGCGTACCGGTAGAGTCACGCACGTTGACGTTGCCCCCGCTGGCGACCAACAGAGCCTCGATCACTTCTATATTACCAGCACCCCCTGCCTCGTGCAATCTGCGCGTACAACTTGCACTTTAGGAGGGGTCAAGTGGGGCTAAGTAGGCTCACCCCCCCCCTCACTTAACTCCCACATTGCAGTTACATTCGTTAACATCATACACGCCACATCCATTTACATTAAACAAGCATTAATATTTCTATACACTATAAGTAGCATGAAACTAAAACCCTTGTTGACTAAAATGGCCATACAGCAGCCTCTAGCATTGTTTTATTGCAGCATTCATGTTTTATGTTACAATTGTGATATTTAAAACAAAAGTTTTCAATGATTACATTAACGCAGTGCAACTCCAATGCTTCGGAAAACCTAAAATTTGTGTGTTTTAATTTATCCGAAGCATTGGAGTACAATCATATAAAACAGAATTCCTTTGACTCGGTGAACTACAATTATTCCGTGTTGTTGTAAAGTATCAGACTTTGTTGGACTTAATCAATTCCAGCTCTACGAGCAGAACCAGGTTCAGTAGATATTCATATGAGCGCTTTGGAAGATTTATAAGTTGGTCGATATTATTTATCAGAAGCTTGCTGCGTTAAACTCACGCCGTGGCGCCGTTAAGCGGATCGACTTTGAGGGGGTCGGCGCCCTTCTTGAGACAAGACTGGACGCGCGCCAGGTCCCCCTTCTTTGTGCTCGCCATCAGCTTCTCATCCGTCTTACTCCACTCGCCTCCCTGTGGAGCCTGCGTGTACACAGCAGCAACGTTCATAATTATGCTGACTGCGCTATAGTATGTATTTATTTTTGTACACCGCATATGTAACGCGCCAATTACGTCATGCAAATGGAGATGGAAAAAAACAGCAACCAAATCAATGCATTGCTAAAGCCGCCGTAAGTCCAAAGCCGCCGTAAGTCTAAAGCCGCCGTAAGTCTAAAGCCGCCGTAAGTCTAAAGCCGCCGTAAGTCTAAAGCCGCCGTAAGTCTAAAGCCGCC
>JAQIWG010003762.1:0-17249 GCA_034695025.1 Chamaedrilus cognettii | reverse complement strand
TCCCATCAATCACAGCGTGATTGACAGGAGACCAAGTGATCCGACGCCGCTTGACGACGAACTACTGTCCTTAACGATACCGCTTCCTTCGTTTTGAAGGCTTCCTTCGTTTTGAAGGCTTCCTTCGTTTTGAAGGCTTCCTTCGTTTTCGCCGAAAGGTGTAACTTCACCATTACGCTGCAGTAGAGGTTAATGGGATATCAGCTAGACCTGTCGGCTATATACGATATTAATCTGCAACTTTGAAGACACGCCGCGGCGGAGTTCGAATTCCAGTGAGATTGCTAGCGTGATGAAGAGTTTGGATCGCTGAAAAATTGCATCTACTTGGTCACGAGTCAGGCGATACTGTTCTTCAAGTGAGCGAACTGAGCGGCTATACTCTATAGGTAGAAAGAGGAATATTAACTAACATACTATACTATACTATACGGTCGTTATCACCGTTTTTGTAAACGTAGATGCTTTAACTTTGGCTCAATTCCAAAGACACTCCAATGGACGACTAAGAGTTGAAGAGCATAATTTTTGATGGACTTGACAGAAAAACAATTACGGAACTGCAGTGATTGGAACGGATGAAAATTAGTATCTGGTTAAAACTTAGGCTATTTCCAATTAAGATATTGAATTCGATCAAAGTAGGGCGGCCTACATGCTTTAAGGAGCGAAAATAGATGACTTGGTACAGGATAACGTAACACAACGTAAGTAATAGGTTAGAAACTGTGAATCAATTTAAATAATTACCTTAATATGTACATTTAAATAATTACCTTATTATGTACATTTAAATAATTACCTTCATTATCTCCAATATACCTTTAATCTTGTATTGTTTCTGTGCTTCGTCAAGAGCTGCCAATTTAGGCGTAGGCCGGCTTGTTTTTGTCCCCGTTTAGAGTTCGATCATAGATATGCTAGTTTTTCAGAAACCTTCGCCTTCTGACGAGAAAGGAAAGACGTTTTCAAAATGCTCTTCAGTGAGGGGGCGAGGGTGGGGGGAGGGGGGGGGGCGAAGAATCTCTTAACGCTATTCGCAAGCTCCCAGTCTGTCGATATATTTTTGATGACGTCAAACCACGCCTTTTGAACATTCTTCTAACATATTTTTTCCTTCGCTTTATGGAGGAATTCGCTTTTTTGTTCACTTCATGGAGGACGCCTCGTGCATGCCAATGTCAGCCAGTGACGCAAGGATTCCCAGAATCCAATTCACCACCGGGAAGTCGTAATTGCTACGCGAAGCCCGGCTTCGCTGTGAATGCTGCGTCAGTAGCGCATACCCCAGTAACCCAGCACGGGTACTGTGACTTCCCTCCGGAACGTGACGATGTCAACTGGAGACATTTAGTTCCCAATTCAAAGTGACAAAAGATCACACATTGGCGGTGTTGGCGCTTGTCCTTTACGCTAATTTCAAAGGCCAGAGTGGAATATTTATTTGATGGAGTCGAAACTCAATCAGCCTTCGCTGAGGTTAGACAACAAAGCGTTGATTCAGGGTCTTCTCGTGCCGTTCATTTCTTGGCGAGACTACGTACGCCGGGTACGGGAGACGGGAGACTAATGGCATTTGCTTGCATTCTCCCAAGCTGAATACGTAATGAATCTGGACACCCACTTTCGTCTAATGATGTCCATTTAGGAAACGAGAGCATTCCTTCACGCGATCTACTGCCTAGTGTTTGAAAATATGCTTCCAACGAACAAAGGTGCATCAACCACATGTACATTAGACACTTAGCCCTACAAGCCTATAGTGCAATGAGCCCTATATCTGGACGCGTCGCATCAGCAGATGATATGCAATCGCAACAATTTATATTGCGGTCATTCAAACTAATTAGAAAATCTTCAATGATTCTAAATGAATTCTGTATTTTTTCAGTACTCCACTGACAGTCCAAGCACATTGCTTTTTACTATTTCTGCACACGGTTGTAGCTCTGTACGGGGCGGTCCGCTGTGATGTCTTGGAACATCGAAACGAACCACATGATGAGAACACTGTACCGGTCATGATGAGAACACTGTACCGGTCATGATGAGAACACTGTACCGGTCATGATGAGAACACTGTACCGGTGTGAAACTATCACCATTCCTGTGCACTGGCCGTCACAGAGCGACGTAATGTGACGTCATTGGACTCCTAAACGGACTCCAAACTGATTATCATCATGCTAATTTTTACTCGATTTTGCGACCCTCAGTAGGCCTAGGCCTACTGCGTTCCCGAGAGACTTCACTATCGTTGGTATTATTCCTCGCAGGTCTCCCCCCGGAGCTGTACGCAGTCTGGGAGGCCTACCCGTGGCGGTTCGGCGAGACGTACTGCCTCTTCAAGACCTTCCTCACTGAGCTCGTGTCCTCCGCATCAGTCCTCACCATCACCGCCTTCACGGTGGAGCGTTACGTGGCCATCTGCCATCCCCTGCGCGCCCAGACCCTGTCCCGCCTCTCCCGGGCCGTGAGGACCATCCTGCTGACCTGGGCCTTGGCCTGCCTCACCGCCCTGCCCTACCCCCTGCGCACGCGCACCTTCTACTACCTCCACGACCCTCTGAAGGGCGAGCCCATACTAGATTCGCTCGTGTGTAGCATACCCCACGAGTGGATGGCAAACATGAAGTACGTGTTTGGGGCGTCCACCCTCGCACTGTTTGTATTACCCATGTGCGTCATGTCCGCCTTGTATCTCGTCATTGGGCTGACGCTGCGCAGGTCGGCCAAGTTGAGGGGTAGAGGGGGGACGGCTGGGGGAGAGAGGGGGACCCCAACGGTGGGGGGGCGGTGTAGGGCGTCGGGGTCGATGACGTCATCATCAGGGCAGGGCCAGTCGCGCAAGCAAGTGTTGCGGATACTCGGTGGGGAAATATTCTGTTGATAGCATTAATTGAATGACGTGTGTGATGTGTGACGTCATGCATGACATCGTTGACATGATGAAGCTCACAATTTAATCATCGCTCATCTTACGTACAAAGTAATTAAAAATAAAAATAAAGTGAAATGCCGAGGTCGAATTTGCGTGACTGCCGCTTAAATTATAAGGCGAATTATCGAGTTTAAGGCATCCTGGGCTGATTTTAAATTAGTCTACCATCAAACTGATAACGAAAACCATAGAAAATCGTCCTTAAGAAACTGCTTAAAAGAACTAAGTAGGGGTGTATGCCCCCATACGGAGATTTTTATTTTTCCTTTACTTAGTCCTTGTTGTTTCACAAAATGTGATTTGTACTATTCATGTAAGCGTTGTATAAAACAATATACTTGGAAAAGAAACGTCTCGGAGTGCTGAAACATTTTGCATGACCCCTTCCGTAGAAGCCTATGCGTAGGGCGCGTGTATCACTTGTGCGTGTACGTGTGTGTCTAATTATTTGCAGGCTTCCTTCGATTTCTATTCAGCCTAGTTAGTCAATATGCTACCTTGCATCCCAAACGGGGTTCATTGAGAAAGAGAAATTTTTCTACAGCCATCTCGTCGTAGCCTTCTTGATTGATGTTATATAAATAAATTGATCCGACACCGATTTCACGTATACAATGCCTCGATTTCATTATTGTTATTCTACCTATGCATGACAAGACGATTTATCTATTAGCATGCAGCAAATTTCTCTCAAATTGATGCACAGTCATTTTTCTTCTTCAAAGTTGGCGTAATTTTGTTGCTGTCTGTTTAACCTGGATCGACATTTACTTCCGTGCAACAATCAACAGATAAAATCTCAAAACCTTCTGCTCCTGCGTTCTTCAAATGTCAACGATCCTTACGGTAGCCCGCGAACTAAGAGTTCTATGCATTAAGCCGAGAGATGGCGTGTTGCGACTAGAAAACACCAAAGTACTAACGTAGCATAGCAACTTGCCTGGTGTTCGTACATTGTACGCGCACACTTCATAGGGTCTCTGCTGTAGGCTCGGAGCGGTAACCGTGCCACAGAAAATGACATTTTTTAGTTGACCTGTGAAAAATAAAAAGAACATTTCTTTCGCTGAACTACTTCACCCGAAATTAACAATATTTAATCTCTTTTTTAATTTGTATTTTGCTTCAAATAAAGCAGTTTGATCATTCATTATATCAACAGACAGCCTCCTATCAGTTACTGCGCTATTTTTTTGCTCGACACTATCTAAAATTGGCGACAATATTTCTTGATCTTAACCGCTAACGCGTAGTCCTACCTTATTACTGTGGGCCTTTTCAAGATGCAGGTTGGCCAAGCAGGCTGAAACGTGCGTTGCAGTGTTTCATGCGTTGATAAATTCTCTTTCATGAACCCAATGTATCGAGCTCTAACCTTTCTGCAAAATACGCTAAACGTCGCTGCCCTGCATATGCGCATGACGTCGCTTCCTTCCTCGGGACTCCCTCCGCTGTATCACGTGCACGTCTGCTAATGTCGGCCTGTAGCGCAACTAGGCCCAGTTGACGGCGCACTCCACGACTCTATACACGTGTCGACAGACAGAATGTCAGTTATTAACTAAATGAGTAATCAGTTATTAAGCAACAATGCGCGAGTGCATCGCGCCCGTGGCTGCGTTGCTCTTTCCGGTATCCATCTGTGCCCTTCACTAGTTGCAGCGATAGGACATGATCGATAACTTTTTAAAGAGGTAAGACAGGGAGGGGGGGGCTCATGCGTTTAGGATTATCGAGAGGCTTAGCGTTGTGGATTATACGCGCCCCCGACCGTGGTCAATATTAAGGTCGTCCGAATAAACGAGGGGGGGGGGGAGAGAATCCGAAACAAGTTAATACGAAGTATGTTGTTTAAATGAGAAAGTACAAAAGAATAAAGTTTTTGAACTAGACAAGATCAACGATTGTACAAACAGTCGTTTCAAGGTCTTGGGGTTCTGCTCCTGAGATGCGGATGCTCAGGAAGCTGTACTGGAGTGCTTAGAATTGACTCTCAGAATAGTGTGCAGTGTTTTGCGGTATGGAGGGCTGAATCTTCAACTGATTCAGCATATTAGATGTGCTTGTAATGATCATGTTGCTCACATTCTGGGTGTCTCTAGTGACTATGTTGCTCACGTTCTGTGTTCCTCTAGTTGCCGTGCTCGTCATGTTCTTCGTGTGCTGGGCGCCCTTCCACGCGCAGCGCCTCATGACCGTTGTCGTGGGGGAGCACGACTGGACGAGCAGCAGGATCGAGGTGCAGAGCGCCCTCTTCTACGTCTCAGGTCAGTGGGGGGGGGGGGGGGGGGTGGAATGGGGTGAAAGTGAGCCAGTGAGGGAGTGAGGACGTGTGTGTGGGAGTGTGGGAGTATGGAAATAAGAGAGTAAGTGTCGTAGTGACGACAATGTGTCGTATGAACAATTTGGTGATGTGTTGAAGTGTAATAGTAATGCCCGAAGCATTTAGCAACAATAACGCTGACACGCGCATATGACACTGATTGGTTGTTCGTTTCAAAATCCAGTAGCTGTATATCGGGCATTGGCATCAATATAGTATTGGCATTAGTATGGGGACTGGTGCAACTAGAGTCAGTTGAATAGGCAGTTCCGGGATCTTCAGCAGTCACAGTAAGACGGAGTTTGCAGCGGAAAGATGCGTCATTCGCCCAAATGAAATGTAAGCAGTGGTGGGCATGAACGGAAGACTTGTCAGGAAGGAGGATATAGAAATATGCAAGCGACGTTTGCAAGTGCGCTGTGTAGTGCTATGGTGCATGGCGAATACAATACGTACATCATACAACCCTGTCGAGTGCATACAGTACTTACATCATACAACCGTGCCGAGTGCATACAGTACGTACATCATACAACCGTGCCGAGTGCATACAGTACTTACATCATACAACCGTGCCGAGTGCATGCAGTACTTACATCATACAACCGTGCCGAGTGCATACAGTACTTACATCATACAATCCTGCAGAGTGCATACGAATGGATGACTTACTCTCACTGAGAAGTGTGCCCGTTGCTTATAGGCCTAGCAAACAGGAGCTCGCAGATGGAGCTTGTATTGGAGTGTGGTTTAAGGAAAATGTCAGTTTATGAAATGGAGCGTGGGGGTATAATAACTGCGCACTCTTTAACATTTACACCTAACATAGATGACAATGAGTTCAATATAAATCAGGCAATTTTTCGATTGTGCGAGGAGTTCTGTGTTTACGGAAAGTGTTGAAAGGAATATGGAATGTGCTAGCCTGGTTTTTGCCCACGCGGCGGTTGATCTACATGTATAGACTGACCCGTCCATGGATGAATACCAGGCCGATAGTAGGGGCTGATCCATGAAGCTTTAGCGGGGGGGGTGGGGGGGGGGGAGCAGAAAAAAAACTTCTGATCGGAAGGGGGGATGTCGACGAAGGCTTTTCCTTCCAGACATCCTCACAACCACCGGAAGGAAGCAAGAATGCTATATGCCTGATTTTTCTAACTGAATTGCAGTATTTAAACATACTTTGGTTCTTCAAACTGGGGGCGGCACATGCCTCCCCCCCCCCTTAGATCCGCCCCTTGTCGAGAGGCTGCCTGGTGGTGAGCAGTGCTCTTGTTAGCGCGGCTCACACAGCGGCAGTGTTAGTGCTCACACGCCAGGGGGCATCTCTACTCTCACATGCACCGACAACGAAACTGTTTTGAAACTAGAGAGTTCAAAACACGGGATCAAAACACGAGAGAACATACTCCGTCCTCCACCGCTAATTAGAGAGAAGCCCACTGACTTTAGGGTAGAATCTAGAAACAAATAATTGTTGGATCTTTATTTGTTTTGCCGAGTGATGGCAGATGTGATAACGCGGATTGGATTTAGACGCTACACTGAAAATTGTTTCCACTTTTTTGAACCGGTGGGGAGGGGGGGTGGGTGAAGCTGTCTGGTGAAAGAATCGGAAACGGATTACGCCATAATTTATAATATATTGGATTTTGCCACGAAGGGGTACTTGTATAGTGTTTACCATGGCTCAACCTGCTCTAGCACAACTTCCCCCCTTTACTATAATACTGCATGTGAAACAACACGCCGCAGAGCGGCAGCCTTGAGCCCAGTCCTTGCATTGCGCCTCGCGATCTCTGAACAGTGAAATATCACTGGTCGCTAAAACTGCATTTTTCGATTTTCTCTTAGGTTTCCTCGTTCGAGGTTAAGATTCATGTTAATAAAAAGAATTTTCGCTTGTTCGAAGCGCTGGGATCCAAACATGATGTCGACATTACGAGGGGCACAATGCGATCCAAACTTAGAAAGTGCACGTTCTTATGAGTAGCCTGGTTGATGTTGAGTAGGGCACAATTCGTCAATGGGCTAATGTGTAGCTATAGCATGCGGAAAAACTGATATTTTCGCTTGCTGGCTCATGCCATTATATGGTCATCGGGGACGGTCTGGCCTATTTATAGAGCGCTTTGTTAGCAGCTTCTTTGATATCTTGTTGTTCCAACTCTAGCGCTGCGGACTGTCACGAGAATGTTCCCCGCGATTCTTTTCAGGAGCCGATTCTGCCAAAGTAGGCTCGGGGATGTTGTTTATCGTTTGATGGCAGTTTTGCCCAAAATAACCATCTTGAAAATTGATCGTACAACCTATGGTATACATAGCCTGCTTAGTAGGCTACGTAAACATAAAATGTCGAGGCTTAGTGTCACGCGATGAGGCGATCGATTTGTTGGAATTTGTCTGAATGATCCTTTTACGGCGCTCTTTCATTGCCACGACTTTTATTTCACCACCGCGAAAAAAAATTCCATAAATTTCTTATGCAATTCTAAATTGATAATATTAGGCCTATATATGACCAACCCTATTCTTTTAGGTAATTCAAAAGGTAACGTCATTGCATGGGCCTCTAAATCTGTTATCAAACAACGTCTACAAGTCGAATATAGCAGGGATCATGGCTTGTATGCCACAAAAGGCCGACGTCAGCCCAAATTAATCGTCTCCGGACCCAGCCTGCGTGATCGGCATGAAGTCGTACGTTTATTTGTCTGGACAATCTGGACTAATCGTTACCGATTGGGACCTTCAGCCTGCCGGCGGGCTGCAGCGCGGCTTGCCGCAGCTTTATTGCGCCGTTCTGGCGATTCTCATCGCAATCTTGGCTGACGTCATTAGCGCTCTAATTCGATTGGTTGCTGTCACTGCTGACGACGTTGCCTTTCTTCTGGACCGAGTTGGGTCGGTGTTTTTTTTATTAAATATTCAGTTTACCGTGTCAGTTCTTCGATAACATCGCAGACTCCGCGACACTGTGCCCGAGACGCTGCGGGCTAGGCTTTGGTCGATAGACGTGTGACGTCAGTGCCGTGATGCTATCCTTTGGTTTCACGTGACGTCACACCGGTATATATACCGTCATGGCGGCATCCACTCCAAACTTGAGCAGTTGCTTGCCGCGGCATTATGACTCAGCATAAACTAATCATGTGACTCGTGCGCGCAAAGCGCATTGTGCAAGACAAAGATAGGTGTTAATTATCTCATGAGAGCCGCTAATGCTTTGGGTGAGATATAGACGGAAACTAAAACATTAATAACCGTAGCTGTCATTGTGCTTGAAGAATGTGATTACAATTGATTCGAATTCGAAAGCACTCATATTTTGTTAAAATAACTTGCACGTATACTTAATGTAAACTTAACAAACGCGCAAACAACAAAAAAACTGCATATCAGTTAACAATAATGTCTAACCAGTGCAGTTAAATTATCGATTTCCTTTCTGCCGCTACCACTTTTCCTATCTTTGATCCTCTGGAATTGTAAGTAGACTAGATACATGCGTGTAGGTCAATCATGATCGATAACAAGTTCTATGCATGTACACTGTACCTGAATTCTTGCTTTGTGGCTGTTTGATGAATCCACTTGAATGGAGAGTAATGTCTTGTAAGATCCGTCATGTCATGTAAGAAGGTAAGAGCCTAATGTCTTTTTTGTCCGGTTCGTTTTTCGTATCGGATACTGCACACTGTCTCCACGACTTTGAAGTGAACGCCATATATGCACTTCACAGCGTGACCAGATTCAAAGAAGCGTGACCAGATTCAAAGGAGCGTGACCAGATTCAAAGGCGCGTGACCAGATTCAGAGCAGCGTGACAAGATTTAAAGTAGTGTGACCAGATTGGAAGTAACGACAGTTCGTCGCATGCTGTTCGCCGCTCAACGCTGAATGCAATCTGACTCAACGTAAAACAACACGCAGGGAGGGCTCGCTTACAATTATTGTCCGATTATCTGACACAGGAACAGCGCATAATAACGTCCGCCCCCGCGTCAATCCGAATCAATTGTGGAACAAACAAATGCGGCAAATATTTGCGTCGGACGTACAATCACATTTTGCGAAGCCTTGTTGCGCGGCCATGAGGGTACTACGCGCTACTTGCACATTCTGGGCCAGACTTCGATTCGTCCTCGCCGCTAGCAGTTTCAGCAAAGAGCGGATCGGATGTCGCCGTTTAATTCTTTCAAGGTATCCGCGGTTTGTCCGTTTGTCTCTGGCGTGCGTCGTTCTTCTCGCAGTAATCTGGGGGATGGGGTTCCAAGTTGAAACAGAAGTTGGTTGTAGATTTTTATTTTGTTTGTTCTTAGATAAAAGCAGCAAGCCTCTGATGGCCACCATTATGCAATGCAAATGTTATATTGACCTAAGAATAGGCGTTATTCCTGATACGTTATGTTATTTAATTCAGCAAATTTTCTCTGTTATTGCTCATCTCTTGCTGTGCAGTATTATATATGCGGCTCATTTTTATTAGACTCGTGATAGGCTAGATGGGATTCGTCTTGAAGCTGGTTTTCCAGGCTTTCGTTTCCTGCGTTATCACAATTAAGTAGTGCAATGTTTTCGGTTGCGAATAACAATAATATCCTTGACACCTTTTTACAAAATAAATATATTGTCAGATTAGTTGATTAGTTGATATAACAAATTCACTGAACAAATTATATTGTGAGTAATTCACTCACATTGCTGCCAAGTTTCATTAACAATTATTTTATTGGTAATATTGAGCGCATAGAGTCTAGCATTGCAAAAGTTTCATAGCCTGCTTTAATTTCTATGATTTTCACAAAAAACGCAGTTACTGTTTGACCGCCCATTTATTTGACTGTCCATTTATTTGACCGCCAATTTATTTGACCGCACATTCATTTGACCGCACATTCATTTGACCGCCCATTTATTTGACCGCACATTTCGGGGCTGCACACTGTCCCTGCCTCACTAAAAAAATTTAGACACGGATGGTTAGCCTCGCACCACGGCGGCCAAAGTGCACCGCGAGGCCGTGACCGTCACATGACGGTCACATGACGGTCACATGACACGGGTCTGCGACCTGCGGGTTCCTTCGATTCTGTCAAATTCACGACCAATCGTCCGAGTACTAGTAATCTGACGAAATTCGCATCGTCAAATCCATTGATTTATCACGACCCCCTGCAGCCTACTGCACCCTACTAAGTTTTAAGGTACACCCGCCAGCAAATTTGAAAGGATTTTTACATTTTTTTTATTCTAAAAGAGGAAAGGTAATTTGGTACGTTTTTACCCTACCCTATATATTATCTTATATATAGGGTAGGGCACAGGGTAGTAGACCCTCCTTGCACTCTTCGCCGGTTTTGTTGGAATGCCCCCCCCCCCCCCAAGAAATATGAGAGGTCATGCTCACCCATTAAAAAAATTGTGGATAAATTATTGACCAAATCGCGTCTGAAATAGCAATGATACTGGTAGACTAACCGCCATTTCTGAGTCCGTAAAATGTCAATGAGCCACAATGTAGATTTCTAAAAACAAATTCAACGTCAGCGACATAAAAAATGTGAGTTGCTGACATTCATTTAATTGCATCGCTCTTCAAATAGCACTCGGAAGGGATTTGACGCGTTGTCACTGGTTCTGAGTTCCATATTTTACACGAAGCCGTTGACGGCAGAGCGGTTTTTTTTGTTTTTTTAGCTATTAGGATAACAAGCCGCTCGCCTTCTGCGCGGCCTACGCATCAACAGTGCGAGACAGTCCAGGTATTCGTGTATTTTAACGAGGATGCAATGATGGGCTAAAGTTTACGCTGATCCACCGCTGATTGCTCGGTTGGCTGTGAGAAACGCTTCCGCAGCTCGCCGCGCTATAAGCCGCAGGTGTACAATTACGCTTCGCGTAGCCCAGATCTAATACTTACACGAATATAACTTAGGTATTTATTAGGACAGCGTCTGCGCCTAATTGAAAAAATAAAACGGTTTGAAACTTAAAAAAGAAAACAAGTTAAAGCTTTTGTTTTAACCGCTTAGGGACGACACGTACATGTAGGTCCGTGCTGCATACTACACGTGCACGTATAGGGGGCTAGGCCGACATATTACGGTCTATAGTCTATATATTATGCTACAGCATAAGTCACAGAATTATTGCTGGTAAATACACCGCACGTCATGAGCCTGGAGTTGATCCTGCTGTGTGCTGTGTGAAGCTATCACTATGCACAGTCCAGACGGAAGACGGAGTTTGCGCAGAATTTGCTCGTGCATGCGTCACTTCGAGCGCTCTTGAAATATTTGCCTATTTCCTAGCCGTTGTTTGACCAATCCTGGACAACCTAAGTGGAACTTGGCACTCAAGAAGCAAAAAGCGCCTTGGATATGCCTTAGGTTATACCTGTAGGCCTAGTTGGAAACTACTAACTTTAAAATGATCTCTCGGCGATTTGCTGTAGGTCTATTCAAAGGGGTCCGCTGCTGGCTTCAAAACGGATAGGCTAAATAGGCTATTGCAATGGGCCTACTCCACCGTACATGTACATGTACATGTACATGTACATGTACATTGTATACCTATTCAGCGTAGGACTGGTTTCTCCAACAAGGATTTAATGGTGGTTCGGGATTTAGCCTATGCAAAAAAGTGGGTTAAGTCCTGAACCACCATTAAATCCGTGTTGGAGAAACCAGCCCTTAGTGTTGTAATGCATAAAGCATAAGCATACGCCTTAGTGTTGTAATGCATAAGCATACGCCGCAGTTACTGGAATGAACACAGTTGCTACATTGATTTCGCTTGCTCATTCTCGCTTGAAATGCTTTGGGCAATTTCTCTGGGCCTCCTGGAAGATCAGAAAATCGTTTATCACTGTCGCAGTCACAGCAGGCCTGCAGTGTAGGCATATGCTACGAGACGCGTCATTATTTCTGCCGGAACCTAGGCCCTAGTGTGCAAAATGTGAAGCGGTGACTTTTTAAGAGAAAAAACTCAGAAAGTGTTTGAATCGCGACGATTCATTGACGGAAGCGCCGCAGAATTTGAAGTAAGCCTTTCATTCGGACACGTGCGACTTGACATTTCGCGAGAGTAATTTCGTCTTTCGCCCGCTACACTGAACACGCACTACGTCTCGCTCGCTGTGTTATTTGATGCTGATTTTATCAAACACTGGTTTCATTCGTGCATGTAGTGAGTCACAATTTTTGCATGCGACGTACGTGACTGCAGCAACGGTAGCCTATTGGGCTGTTGTAGGCGAATTACACAAAGCGAAGATAAGTAGAGCTACAATGCTTAACCCTCGGCGCTGATTTTTTGTGATTAGCTGCGAGTTTATGTATACGTATATATTTTATGTGAAAGCGATTCACAACACTGTCTACTGGTATATTACTAGCCTACTATGGATGTTAATATTGCAGTTTTTGATGTTAATTTTTATCATAGGTGGCCATATGCAGTCGTTAATAATCGGAATAGGCTAGGCCCTACAGCCTACACAATAGATTTTCAATAGGCCTAATTATTAGGCTAGTATTATATACTACGTCAACCAGTTTATGTGAAATCGTTTTTCTAAAGTTTTCGTAAATATTTCGTTTCTGCGAAGTGTCTAGTTTGCTAACTAATTCTCATTGCATTGAGACATTTCACGCCATCTATCACCAGTATTATTGTTCACTTTTACATGGTACCTTTTCGCTTGCAATAAAAGCGACCTGTTGATTTTTGATGCACTTTTGTGCTGAAGTTGAAATGACTTCTATCCACAACTTGTTTCTGCCGTTCACCACAGGCATTCTTTACTACGTCAGTTCGACAGTCAACCCGATCCTCTACAACGTCATGTCATACAAATACCGACGCGCCTTTCGTGACACCCTGTGTTTCTGCACGTCGGGGGGACGCCTCTCCCGCTACCCCTCCTCCCTTAACGCCCCCCCTCCAGCCTCCACAGCCCTGACCCCCGGCCCCAGGCCCATTCACGGGGGCTCTGGGTCCCCTTACGGTGCCCCGACGGTGATTAATGGTGGGGCGCGCCTCTCGAGAGGCAGCCTGTGTTTCGGGGACCCACAGGGAGGGGGGCGATGGGCACCGGCTGGGGGGTCCCTCAGTACAGACCCGAAGTGTTGTCAGATATCGGCTACAAGAGGTGTTCCTGCAACAGCTGGTGATGGTGCGGCTCATATAGGCCTGCCCGCAGGCTGGCCGCACTCCGAGAGCAAGGAATGCAATCATGATTGTGGGACGACAGGGAACGACTGCAATAGATACCGCGCTTCTAGCGCGACCAACGGAGACAAGCCTGGGAACAGTTTGACAGATGAAAGCTGGACGGAAGATCGGAAACATATCCACGGGAAGCAGCTGAACAATGGCTTCCATCGGACAATTGAGCCAGGGAGTGAGGCGAGGCGAGCAGCACTTCATCGTTGGGTGAAGGGGGCACCCCCCGTGGCCTCGGCTTGCCGGCCCGGTGGCCAGGAATACGATAGAGGGCGTGTCGGGGCGGGGAGTGTGGGCGGGAACGTTCAGAGTGCCGTCACGATATTGCAGTGATGTCACACTGTTACCGTGACGTTGTTGCAACGACGTCACGCTGGCACAGTATGATAATGTATGCAGCAGTACTACTTTATCGCAGCATGTCGCGTGCAGCACTGAAAGCATGCCGCGTCTATGATATAGGTTGCGTCAAGCTGTGAGCATTTGGCTTATTGTAATTGTCGTGCGACTGGGCGGTGTTTTGCTGAAAGATGTACCGCATGATTAAAAGCTGTTGTGATTACAGTCATCATTTCTATTGAAGCGCTATTGCTGTATGTTATGTATACAAACTACAAGCACTGACGTGTACATGAGTCTAGAAAGTGAACAATTACTACCTTTTCTAAGCAATTTTTCTTCATTCAAGCTGTAGGCTATAACGTAAAGCTGACGTTGTTGAAATGACGTCACGCTGGTACAGTTAGATAATGTATGCAGCAGTGTTACTGTCGCAACAACGTCAGCGTTATGTAATGGCCTACGTATGAGTATATAGTTACAAATATATACTCATAAGAAGTTTAGTTAAGAGCAGATCTTTTAAACAACTTGGAATTTTTCAAGCGTTTTCATATAGGCTAAATACTGTACAATGTAGGCCTAGCTGTCAAATCTTGTTCATTAGATAAGATATTCAAGTTTTGTTTTTGATACAAGCAAAAATGCTTTTCTGTTTCAAAATAATGGCATGTTGATCATTAGCATCTACATAAAGAAGTGCAGATAAACGTACAGTGCGTTTTTTTGTCCGGTATTGTCAGAATCCCTACCATGCTGGGCGGATGAGAATTATTTCTACATCGCGCACGGCTTTTCTATTTTAGGTGAATCCTGCTGCAGTACTCATGGCTTGAAATAATGCTTTAATCTAGCACCGTCGCTTTTCAATAAGAGATGATCTATTTACATGATTATCTACACTTTATGTGAAATCTTGCGGACACATGTAGCACTTTGTTGCGCTTGTACATTATAAATTATTGTTTACAATGCAATTTGTATCGTTTTATCGCATTTTTCGATAAAGTTTGATGTTGCTTGTCTCCTCAGTTGTCCCGTTTTTAAGTCCTTTCGCGAGCCTAGCCAGTTGCAGCAGTCGAACCGTTTTGGGTATACAATATTTATCTTCACCCTTAGATTGTATGACGTTACGAGCGGGGTAGCACAAAGGGGAGGGGGTGAGATAGGATGCAGGGTGTCAGTGCGCGTTCTTGTTCCTCTTCATGCATTCGTCGTAAGCCTTGATTTGTTCCTGACACCCCGCCTCGCCGCCAGTCTGTTCTATACTGGATGCAACAAAAATACAGTAATTATTGTTCTATACTGGATGCAATACAAATAGGCTTACACAGTGCTGCGGCTGTCTTTTCTGCCGTGGCGGGACGCTGTTTTGCATTTTTGAGTCAGAGTGGCCTTCACTTCACGGGCAGCGACACTTTAACAGTGGTTCCACGTCTGCGGTGTCCACACTGGGGCGGCCCCTGGCGAGACGCTTTTTGAAACTTGCTCAGCCCGGCGGAACGGCGTCCCGCGACGTCGCATGGCAACTGCGGCAGCTGCACTGGGCCTACAGCCATTATGAATTGCTCTTTTTACCTCTAATATCCGTACCCACCATTGCGAGTCAACCCCGAGTTGGTCAATCCGCGAGTTGAGCGTGACCGTTGTCAATCTCCTGTGCCTAGCGTGACGTCACTGAATCCGCCGATCGAGTCAACTCGAGGTTAACTCGCAATGGTGAATACCAGTATAAATTTCTATCTGCAAAGTTTCACGTTTCAACCGCACAGACAGACACTACAATTGCACACTTCAACGTCCGTTTTGTGTAGCCTTCAACTACAGGATAAAATGCACGCACGTCCTGATATCAAGTTGGTCTCATGTTTTCGTTGGCATGATGGGAAAAGAACTACATGTACTCAGGAGCCGCGGCTGTGCATCATGCTATGATGACATGCCTGACAATTTTGACCTTAACTACATCATGACTTAACTAAAGACATAGGTTATTCTAGACCTACGTGATTGTATCGACTGACAAGATATGTCAATAGAAATCAGGCTTTTATAGTTACCACAGTTCCATCTTCTTCTTCGTGTCTTTACAGGCGGCGCAGAGCTTGCACTCTTTTTTCGCCTCTCCGCCCGCCCCGTTCCCGTTCCCCAATCCTTTCCCTGTTCCCTGCGCGTCCCCGTTCTCCTTAGCCGCCTGCTCGCTTCCGTTCCCTCCCGTAGAACTGTCCCCCCCGTTCTTGATGTTAAAGAATTTTTTGGCGAAGGCAGCCATGCTGGACTGTGGGCCCCTAGGCTATACGGCGACCCGCGCCGCTGCGCACTGTCTCTGCAAGCCACAGCGTGATCGTGCCGTCTGCATAAAAACAAGCGCATTGACCTGCAGCATTGTGCACGGACATGATTTTGAGTTGCACTTTAATATTGCGCCTCAATCTGTATATATCAGAAAAACTACTCTTACAATCCAGGATAAAGCGTGCAACCTGCGAATATATGTATTATATTCATGCATTTGTTCGCTACACTTTAGCAAGAAAAAAATATACAAGTTTTTTGTAGATCTATTAACCTGTGAGTCGGACAGGGGGGGGGGGGATTATTATTATTTTTCGCAGTATATTATTTATACTAAGCGATTTCTGTCCTTAATGAACTCTGTTTAGTAATGGTTTTACAGTGAGTGTCCTTTGTTCAAGCGATGAGACGCGTTGCGTTCCCGGGCCAACCGGTAGGCTACACGGGGGGGGGGGGGGGCGGCTCATGAATCGTGATAGAAGATTTCTGCGTAGGTCGATGACTCGATGTACATTGTAGGCTTATAGCATCATGTACATTATTATACATGCCAACAAATTACTGTAGACAACGTGAGAAAGCAACCTTAATAATTTTTCCACTGCCATTAGAAAACCGCGCATTCTTAAACTTTATGTCAAGGGCGGATCCAGGGAGAAGATGGTGGGCCGGCGCTCATCCTCCGATAATTTTTCTTTTTTGACAATCCCCCATCGGCATGGAAATATTTCATGTCATGAAAAAAATTGTTGATAGGAGAGTGGCCGATGTAGCCTAGGCCTAACAATGCGCGGCATTTTGTGAAATTCCTGGAGTCTACTCAATGAAGGCTTCAAATTCTGTAAGTGAACTGCAGTATAGTCTGGTGTGAAGAAAACGACTTTGAAGAAAAACGACGTTGAAAAAAAAGCTTTGATTATGACACACTATAGGCCTGCACGTAACTTCGTCGAGAAAGAGCGCCGTCCCTAACCACCCCCCCCCCTCCGCTATGCACCCGCTCCGTTCACTCAAAAGAAAATATTGGGTGTCAGCAGAACGAAAAAACTGGAGACATCCACTCCCCCCCCCCCCCCAACCAATCCTGGATCCGTCCTTATTTCTTAGCGTTTGTTAAAGAGT
>JAQIWG010003761.1:0-17249 GCA_034695025.1 Chamaedrilus cognettii | reverse complement strand
GCACATTGTGCAGCACATTGTGCAGCACATTGTGCAGCACATTGTGCAGCACATTGTGCAGCACATTGTGCAGCACAAGGTTAGCCTATAGTTTATTTTTTATTTAAAATTCATTAATGAGCACAAAAAGAAAAACATTTCATAGTGATTGACCTGCAGAAATGCTTTTTTGATTGATTGATTGATTTTATTTCCGTCACATCACAATCAAAACACAGAGCAAATAAAACCACAGCAAAAAATGACCGAATATAGCGACTCAAAGCCATCGAGTGCACTGAAAGGACCGCTACTTTAAAAATGCTCAGCGTCAAACACAGTCAACATAGTTAGTTTGTTTACATCAATGTATCGCATTCTGGTCAAATCGGTCAAATATTACAGTATATTACTACTTGTTTTGCAGATATCTTGCAGGGACACAAAATATACATTTACTGTAGAACGACCCTATAGAGTTTCTCCATGTAGTTACAGGGAGCCTGAAGGAGGGCGGCTAGAATTTCTCCGCATAGTTGCTGAGAGTGGGTGGCTGAGTTTATCCACATAGTTGTCGGGAGAGCAGCTAGAGTTTCTTCACGTGGTTGTCGGAAGGGTGGCTAGAGTTTCTCCACATAGTTGCCGGGAAAGGTGCCGAACTCCCTGGTGCGGCGCGAGGTGCCTACGAGCCAGCCGTCCTCGCAGCTCTCCATCACGTGCACGACGTCACCCACGCGCAGCGCTAGCTCGTCTTCGTGCAGCGCCGTGTATGCGTACAGCGCGCGATACCTGCACCACACCATACCACACTCTGCACCACACTACAACACCCTGCACCACATGACAACCTGCACCACACCACATAACACCCTGCACCGTACCAACATACCTTGCACCGTATTTCTAGGCTGAACTAACTAACTAACCTCCTTTTTATCCTGTAATCTGTTAATGTCCATGTTTTCACACAGGTTTACTCCTTTTCGCCCGCCCTGATCAGGACTGCTGGAGCTGGGTTTTTATGGCCGGATGCACTTCCTCACTCAAACCAAATAAATAATTACCTGGCATGGGGTTAGCAGCTAGCGACACTTGTGTGTTGTGTTAAACAGCTTTGCTGAAGGGCCTCTAACTCTAACGCATGATTTCATAGTTGCCGGCGAGGGGGCTTGAACCCGGGTCCTCTGGACTCGACGTCCGACGCCTTAACCACTACACCACAGCGTCTCGCTCGGCTGAACTACAATAGATAATCTATAATGATAATAAATATGATAAACTATAATGATAGACTATGAACTATAATGGAATGTATTTCTAGGTTGAACTACATGCACAATTGATAAAGAATATTTTAAACTGAAATATTTAACACTTAATTTGCATAGTGTCTTTGTTAGGCCGAGCCATAGGCATATTACTGCATATTGTTTGCCTCTGATGATCGGTTTGTCTGCGTAATGTTGTTGTAGCGTACAATAATCTTCTACACTGTATTTGCGGTGAATAAAATTCTCATTTATATTAGTGGCTACTTATCAGTGACAGATTATAATAAACAGACATTAAAGCAAGCGAAAGGTACTGACGCAGGGTACTTGGACAGATATCCAAACCGAGTTCTTCCCACCATCCCATCGCCCTCATACGTCCGTATTCCAACTGTTTTGTAAGGATTCGTTCCCGCTTCTATCCCCTCTGTTCCTACCTTCCTCTCATCAACTCTGAATCCATCGCTTTCCTGAGTCAACTCTTGCCTCGGTTGGTCGCCCCTCACCCCCCACTGTGCCCGAGATAGCAAGGCGTGGTCAGACTCCGCCCACTGCGTCGTCTCGTCCACTGACGAGCAGCTGTCACTCGTTGTGTCAGCGTCGCCTTCAGCCTCGCCTGACTGCACGGCTTGCCCATCAAGCCCCCATAGCCCCACCCCCCTGTTATCGCTCTGCCCCCTGCTCTGCTCCCCTCCGTCGTACCCACGGCTTAGATCCAGGCCTGGGTCTCGTATAGGGCCCTGGCCGGGCCACAGACCCGTGTCTCGTATAGGGCCCAGGCCGGGCCCCAGGCCTGGATCTTGTGTAGAACCCCAGCCGGGCTCCAGACCCAGATCTCGTGTAGGGCCCCGGCCTGGTCCCTCATGCCCCCCGGGGGGCGCGTAGGCGGGAGGGAGCTGTTGGTGCAGAGAGCCAGGAGTGTGAACCATGTGGGGGGGCCGCAGAGGGGGCAGAGCGTTGTGGGAGCGCAGCGGGCGCGAGAGAGGGGCAGATGGGGGCAGTGTGGGCACGCGCCCCCTGCTGGAGTCCGTCCAGCTCGTGTGGGAGAGCAGCGCGGGGGAGCGGCGGCCCCCTGCAGCAACGTCAGCAGCAGCAGCAGCGGTCACTCACTGCCCAGTGTGGCGCCGGCGCGGTTTTGCAGTTGGAGGCGCATCATCTTCTATTTTGAATTTTACATTTATGCCTCAATTCTCTTGTGAGGGGCAAAGAAATAGCCAAACAAATATTATTTCCGCTGATGAAGCGCTTGATTAGCCTGATGGACCGTGACAATTTACGATCAGAGGCATAAGATCAGTGCATCCATAAGTATGCACAGAAAAAAATCGAAATATAATTCTATTTAAACCAAAACTGTCGAAATTAGTTTCTGGGAAATAAGGGACTGGGTACCAGACCTGGTATGGAACCGGGTCGCATGGAGGCAAGGGGGGTATTTGATCTGGTATGGGACCGAGGTGCAGGGAGGCAAAGGGGGTGTCCGAGCTGGCATGGGACCAGAGGGCAGGGAGCAAGAGGGGTGTCTGACCTGGCATGGGATCGGAGGGCAGGGAGGTGAAGGGGGTGCCTGAGGCGCGCTGCACATAGCTGACGGGCAAGATGCCCTGACGGCGTCCACACCGACCTTCCAACCAATGCTCGTCCACTCGCCGGAACAGTGTCACTGTGTCACCCTAATCATGACACACAGAGTTACCGTGTCACCCTAGTGACACACAGTACAGCCCCATCGCGACATACACCTCTGTCCTTGAGGCTGACTGGCACACAGCGTGTCTTATGCCAATTATCAGACAAAGCTGTAATTCACTAGAAAATATTCACAATCAGTATCATGGCCATCATCTTACATGCACATTCAAAACGCATTGTCCAAACGTTCTGTTAAATTTTCAAGTACCTTACGAAGGGAGAGTTCCATTTCCGTTTGACCGTAAAAGTCGAACTTGGCTGTTGCCCGTCCTTCCTTGAGCATCGCATCTATCTGCGCTTGCTCCACTGACACCAGCACCTACATCCAGCCAATCACATGATGAGCCTCAGCGCTTAACTATCTGATCCAGCCTCAATGATATTGGCGGACACAACAATGTGTTTATACCCCAACAGTCTCACAACGATGTGATTAGCGAAGAACGGGACATTCTTACACCCCCCAGTGCATCTAAACTCGCTGCGATTGACTGAGTGCCACGCCAGCCCCTAACTCTGTCATCGTTCAACGCACGCAAGCAACACGCCGAGAGTCTAACCTGGACGTGGTTGGCAGGCAGCAGGCCGGCACTAACCTGGACGTGTATGGCAGACAACAGGCAGACACTAACCTGGACATGGTTCGCAGGCAGCAGGCCGACGCGCCCGTGCTGACTGCCTTCGTACCAGTGAAGGTCGACGGAGCGCAGGAGCGCCAGGGTGGAGCCGCGCCGGAACGATAGTTCTCTAAGAGAACAATGCGATGACGATGGAGAGACTTACCAACACCAACGCGCTTAACTCATGCGTTAATTGTAAAGCGGTCTGTATTTCTGCAATTCAATTATAAACCAACCTGATGTACCAGTCTTGCCATTTGCTTTATTGAAATAATTGATAAATTGATAAACGAAAGGCAGATCAATAAATTTATAACATAATTGCCCCCACCATCCAGCACATATTGGCCAGGCCTTTGGTTCTATGGTTCATTGAATAATTATTTAGGCCTACTATCAATTAATGAACATTTGCAGACGTTATATGATGAAGTATGATATTGTAATGTTATTTTTGCTTGGCTCACCATATATAGTCTAATAAGACAGCCCAAGCCCTCGCACCTAGTGGTGCGAGCTCTGAAGGAATGCAGAGCTCGAGCCGAGCCATGAACCTCTGTCGGTCTGCAGCCCGACTGCATCGGCCCTTGAGCCCGCACCGAGCCGCTGCTGTCGTGGCTGGTCACAGGGAGCGATCTTCCTCCACTCTCATAGCCGTCCACAGACAGTGATCTTCCTCCACCCTCATAGCAGTCCACAGACAGTGATCTGCCGCCTGCCGCATAGCTGTCCACAGACAGCGATCTTCCTCCACCCTCATAGCTGTCCACAGACGGCGATCTTCCGCCTCCCTCAAAGCTGTCCACAGACAGCGATCTTCCACCTCCCTCAAAGCTGTCCAGAGATAGTGATCTTCCTTCACCCTCGTAGCTCTCCTGGGACAGTGATCTCACATCTCCATCATAGCTGTCCTGGAACATCGACCTTCCAGACTCTCTGAAACATTACGTAACAGCGATTTATGACGCCAAGAAAAAGTGTTTTCAAATTTACAGTCAACACGTAATTTTTTAATTGAACATTAAATTTTTTAATTAATTCGCTTACAAGGTATAACAAACGTTTAATAACCAAATCTAAAAATTAGCCTAATGATTGTTGATGGGAAGAAGCTTCAACAGAATAATTTTGATTGAAGTCAAGGGTTCACGACCTAGCGACCTAGCTTATAAAGCATGACCGACCTGTCTCGCGCGCCGCCCGCACTCGTGGAGCCAGAGCGCTCGGCTGCAACATACAACACACCGCAGCATCCAAACACATTAGACATGATTACTTGCCAGCACAACCTGTGTGGTTGCTATGCAGGTCATTTGATAATTATATCTACATATTGCATCATAAATTAACGGGTCAAAGTTTCAAAATTTCAAATTTAAGCAATAGGAAATGGGATAATGATTATTCAATAATTGTGTTCTGCAATCATTTCAATTTGAATTTATGCCAGCCACTGTAAATGCAGTGACTGCCAGTGATATGTCACTAGAGCTGCTTATGAGCAATAGCATTAGGCGGCACAGTACCAGATTCAAGACCGTTGTTCGTCTACACTGGAGACTGCTTGTCTTTAGACATGTGCACCAAGTGTCAACAGTTACCGTAGACTTTTGAGAATTCGGAAATTAGCTCTCACATCTAAAATATTATAAATGACTCACCTAATTAGAAAATAACTCCTATTCTGAACTAACACACAGTTAGAAAGCAATGCATGGCTATGACAATCTTACACAGCGCGAATTTCATTGCTCTTATTGTATTGATTTCAACGAACTTGATTTGCCTTTACTGCCCTGGTCATTGGTTGCAGCCCTGTGCAGAGCGCTGTACATTTGTCGGTACCAATCCTTCTGACTGCGACCATCCACAGCCTGTAACAGAGGTCATACAATAAACTGAAATTGAAATGAATGTGCAAGTTTGTGACTAACGTAGCTTGACAAAGATATATTTTTAAGGATGGTTATATAATTGGTTGTATTTGTAATATCTGGTGTCTAACAATGTTCACATAGATACTATAAGCAAGCACACAAGCCATAGTGTATCATGCAGTTGGAGTCCAGGTTGAGATTTGAATTTTAAAAATCATTATATAGAATTAGAATAGATTCAATCTGCATAAGAATAGAAACCGCAAAGTATGCCATATGACAAGAAATAAAGGGAGGATTCAAGTCAAGAAGGCAGAATACACTTTTAGACAGGAGTTGAAGTCCAGGATGCACACCTCTAACTCTTATATCCATCATAACCACAAGTTTTACAAAGTAAGCTTTGGGCCTTCCAGTTTAGAAATTGGATGTTATGAAAGGCAGTAAATATTATCAACGTGTCGAACCTAATAAAAAAGACAAACTAACGGCAATAATTGTAAATCAGGGAGCGAGTGGAGTCAAGTCTCTCGGAGGCAGATCATAGTTCAGAGTGAGAGGGTGGGTGGCTAATCAAGTCTACAGGAAGCAGATCATCTGAGTTAGCGGCAAGTGTGGAGTTATGTCTCTATAGGAGGTAGATCAGCCTACACCTCTAATAGCGAGGGGAGTGAGGACTGAGGAGTCAAGTCTCGAAAAGACAGATTATGCTTCTGGTCAGAGGGTGAGTGAGGAGTAAAGTCTGTAGAAGGCACATTACACTTCTGAGCGAGAGCGGTGCTCCCGTGCGCTCGTCCTTCGGTCCCACTCCGCGGTGCTTAAGCATCGGTTTGGGAATGTTCGTGTCAAGGGTTCTCGAAAACATGCGACGCGTCTGCTCACGCGTCTCCAGCTCCTCCTCTGTTAATGCCCCGCCCCGCCACTCCTCCTCTGTTTGTGCCCCGCCCCCCCATTCTTGCCTAGTCAATGCTTGATCCGCACTCGACTGGTGGTCAAGCAACTCTCGCTCGTCTTCACTCTCTGCACAAATCGCATTCTGTTAGTAGCGGTACTCACAAAGTGTCAATGAAGCATTGAATCCCACTCAGCCCTCAATTGCACACCAAGATCTGACAAACATCATACCATGCTTCATTCAAATTTTAAATGTTTTCATTTTAAAAACAATGCTTATGAATGTTTTAACTTAAAGTGGTGCTTAAGGGTTTTGCTGCCATCATTTTTCTATTATTAATTTTACACAGATTTAAATTTACACAGACGATACCAGCACCTCTGTCAAGGACTATATCTTAATAGGGCAGATGTGAATTTTGTTTATGGTATCATATTCACGTCCTTCTATAAATGGAGAAGTACAGCGTGATCAAAAGAGCCGTGGTAGTGCCAAAATATGGAGATGCGGAGTAAAAGACCCCAGGGCTCCAATAGAGTCCACGCATTGTGACTCAGGTCTATGATCTACGATGTATTTCACAGTTAACTGTTGATTAAGCATAATCACTATCAATCAAGCAGCAAGCGTATCGCACCATTTATGTGAAGAGGTGACATGCGAAGCCGTGACGTCAGTGATGACGTCAGACACCGCGAGGTCAGACAGTCATTTGCATCTGCTTGAACTTTTGTTTCTCTCGAAAGTCGACTTGCCAGCAGTGGTTGCTGATGTTGCTGCGCAGACGAGTGTGCCACATCAGCAAGGCGCTGCGAGCACGCAGAGCTGCTGAGAGGGTGAGGAGAGGGTTTAATAGAGACAAGCTCTGAAGTCGCGCGCCTCCGATTCACATGTCCAATCAACGACCCTTCGCAGTCCTGCTCTTCATGCTGCTGCTGCTGCTGCTGCTGCTGCTGCTGCTGCTGCTGCAGGGGCACATAATCAACTCCAAGATTCCAGCGTTGATCTGAAGGCAATCGAGGATTGGATGCTAGCGAGGCACCTGTAGCTTGAACTGAGGCAGCAGAGTCGAGATGACATCCTTTAACCGCACCAGATGCTTGATTTACATCCACCGGAGTCAGAACATAGGTTTCGGGAATTAGAGAGAGATATTCAATTTTTCCAACACTTCCAGGTGCAGTGGATGTTTTTGAAAGATTGGGCGGCTCAGTCGAGTCAGACCAAATGAGCACTCTATTGTGTGCAGGGAGTGCAATAGACTCGCTCGGCGTCCCTTCGCTGTGACTCGGCGGTCCATAGAACGGCGTGACCCGGCGGTAACCCGCGATCGCCTCCCTCGGACTAAGGGTCGGACTGAAGGCGATGCGCAGCGGGCTAAGCAGCGGTTCGTCAAGAGAAGTGGCAGGGAGGCCCGAGTGACCCTCAGCGCCAGGGACTGACCAGAAGCTACTCGGAGCATGTGACGAACAGTCAGTCTGCGAGAGAAGCGGCGAGTCATTGGGCCGAGTACTGGCAGCACTCAACGGCCGAGCGGGGCCGTGCGAGACTTGAGGCAGCCCTGATGGCTGGCTCGCTGAGCTTGCAGATGAGCCACTGATAAGGCGAGGGGAGGCCGCACGCGGCGGCCTATATTTTTTTTCTGATGAAGATTGTCGAAATGTGGCTGCGTTACCCTGCAAACCTTCTGCAAAAATCATACCATCGTCTAAAAATGGATCACAAATCTTCTCGTTCGAGAATGTAACATCACGAGTAGCCAGAATTGACTTAGTTGCTACAGGACTCCGACGACCGGCTGTTGGCAAAGTGTTGGCATGGACATGTTCCGGGTTAGCGAGTCCCACAACATTACTTTGAAATGAATCCACGTCAGTTAGACACGTTGTGTCGGTATCTTCACTGAAGTAACTACGTGGAACACTGCGTGGCATGTTGGTGCCACTAGCAGGCGCGACATGGCCATCCATCACACGTTTCACTTGTTGGCCCTGCATATGCTCCCACTCTCCTAATTCAAAGTCGCCGTGTCCACGTTCTAGATCCTGGGTTGGCTGACCAGATATAATGCCATCCCAACTTTCAACTGACGTCGCGCCATATACTCTGTGGCTGAGGCTGCGTGGCTGTGCGAGTGTCTTTGTCAACCTCTGACGCCTTGATGAACGCAGTGTATCACCATCACTGCTCACAGGACTGCTCCCACCTCGCTCCCGCACCCCGCTCATCGTGATCGTATTGTGTTCCCATGCAGTAGGATTCCACGGTTGATCACTTTCAGTCGATATGACACTACCAGCGGTCGACGTCAAACTATTCTCCCTCGATCGCAATTTTTGATTCAGCCCTGGATCGACCAAAAGCGAATCTGGGGGGATGGGCCGAACTCCTGCTCCGACTTGAGGAAGGGCCTTTGTAGAGGTCGAGACTCGTTCATGGTCAATGAGATCAAGGCGTCTGGTTGAATCATGAACTACATCGCCAGACCGCGCCGGTGCTGCTGTCTTCCGCTGACTTTCCCTTGGTGCTGCATCTAATGCAGTGTTCACCACATCGTTATGAAATGAATTTTTCTGAAGGCACAGAGCCTCATGCGAGCCCTGGTTTCTCAAAATGCTCTTAGTAGCACCATTTTGAATCAAGAATGCATCCCTATTAACAATGCCCTTCTTACTGCTCTGTAATTGCATATTTGCATTACCAAAATCAGTAATGTTCTGGCTGTTGTGCAGCTTAGTAGTCAACTTCTGGTCGAACACTCCATGCACGCCACGGGTTGGCAAGGTGGCGCTTCTGTCACCGCTGCGGCTAGATGTGTGCACCCCGACCCATGGCTCAACTCGTGCCATGTTTACAACTCGACTTGCTGGTTGCCCAAAGTGTGTTGCGCCGTGAGAGAGAAATTTCTGCTTTTCGTCTTCTGCAAGTATCTCAATAGGATATCCAGTACCTCGTTCATTGTGTAAGTCTGGGGGTATGGATCTTGACGAAGGGTGTTTGTCAGATTTATTAGAATTATTCAATTCTTTTGATGTGACATTATCTTCCCTTGAATAAGATGACAACTGTCTACATTCTTTTACTGATGGATCATTACCCACCGGACGTAGGCCTAGTTGATGCTGTGGGTTGCAATTAAATTTATTGGTCCATTTCTCTTCAGATTTAATGCCATTCCGTACTTTGGAATTTAACCCAGGTACAGTTGCTTTAAACACTTGCAACATTTGTACTGGGCGTGTCTGTGAAGATATCAATTTTTGTCCTTCGTCAGAGAAGTCAATCAAATCATGAGAATCCGCTTCTATGCATTCTGGATCATTCTGACTTCTCTGGGAACCCTCTATGTGGGTATCAATATCTTTACAATTTAGATCTTCCTCACCCCACGTTTGACAGATTTCATCCAAACGTTGATGTGGTTTGAATTCTGTTATGTTCTTCATATTTGAATCAATTGCATCATTTTGTTTAAGGATTTCAAATCTTTGTGCAAAGCGTACTGACTTGGGAGGCCGCTTTTGACGATCATAAATTGTCACATTTTTACTGTTGTCACTCCTTTGAGATGCATCTGAAAGCGTTCCGAGACCAGCTTCAGAATTAGTATCACCGTCTGATTGCTCTGTCATGGCTTCCATTACAATCTTGTCTTGCATTTTAAAATTAACCTCAGAAGGAAGAGAGCTTCTGTGCACTAAACACAGTGCTGTTAAACCGGTTTGACTCATAAGAGCAAATGGTTTCGTGGCGCCCTGTCGAGCTGCATCCGCACCTCCTGGATTCAAGCTTTCACAGCTAGCCTGCTCCTCACAACTCTTGCTGCGCTGCAGTTTCTCGCGCCTGTCGCTGTCGACATCCTTCAGTGCTATAGGAACTACCCCTACAGACGGACTACATGAACGCCTTCCTGTAACCAGCCGACTGGAGTCTGAACTTGCTGCTACCTCAAGGCGTTGCACATCTGAACGAGATGTTTTTAGATGAGATGAATCGTTGTAAGCGTTGTTCTGATTTGCTTTAGCACTGAAAATGCCATGATTTGCATGTTTGTGGTCCAAATCTGCTTTCACATGCGCTTGCTTCAAAGGGCTGCCGTTGATTGCCTGGTTCAAATTATGCTTAACGTTATCGTACAACGTTTTGCTTGAGAATCTACCTGAGCGCTCATGGGCATTTGAAGGCTTCTCGAATGAGGTTCCCATTGTCATATGACGCTGAGCAGATTTAGATATGGAACCCTTGTTGACAAGATTTTGTTCAGAAGGCTTACACGGCTCTCGTTGACCTTGACCAAATGTTCTCTGATCAACTGCATCACAGGCTGATATAGCTAAATCTGTAGTGTTTTTGGTCGTCAGACAAACAGGTTTTTCGTTGTTACAAGTAGTCGATGTTTCCCCCGAACTAACCTCACAAGGACTTCTAATATTGAGTCGAGACTGAGAAGCGTCACGCACCGAGCCACTTGTTTCATCAGTTGACTGCGTATTGTCGCCAATCTGGAAGGGATGATTAACAGAGAGCTGATCCAAGTCTTTTGCAACAGCAACTGAAGAGCCTGCAGTGAGTCTCGATGCCCTGGGTTCCACGGAATCTGATCGTTGTGACCTCAAAGAGTCCAAGCGCTGGCTGACAACACTGGATTTGTGTGAGGTGTCCCTTGGCAGGCTGGCGGAGCGTGAGTAGACGGTAAGGGTGGGTGGGTGAGTGTGGACGGCGATGTTGCGCAGCAGCAGCGCGCTCGACAGCGGCAGACGCTGCATGGGCAGATGTTGGCGCTGAACTTCTCCTGGATCTGTCGCTCTTTCCAATTTTTCTCTGCTTAATTTCTGTAAACTTGGTGACACGCTATCTGTCGCATGTGCAATTGTCGCGTGAGGTAAGCAGTGCTCATGCTGATTGGAACGTCTCTCTCGCGCTTCTTCAGTAGGTTGTTGTCCCTGGTGATGTTGCGGCGTCGAGTCGAGCAGCTCATCATGCCGACAAAGAGGTGGCCCACCTCGAACCTCAGCCAAGCGCTGCTTCTGTGACATCGCAGCGCTATGTTTTGCTTGCTTACTGGTACTGAACTGCTGTACCTCATCGTTGAGCACACACGCTTTTCCACTTGCACTATGATCTCTTACATTATTTGGCATCCCATTTCCGTGCACGATGTCATTTTTATTTATTTTAGACAGATTTCCCTCGTTATTTAAATGATTATGCTTTTTGTTGACTTTCTGTTCCCTCTCATTTATACTTTCGCCGTTCTCAAGCAAGGCTAAATTTTCTCCTTTTTTCACAGACTGTAAGTTGATCTTCGCGCTCGTCATCTTGCGTTGAAGCAATGGCGATGTGACGGGGCTAGCACACAGCGTGAGCTGAGTTTCTGCATTCTGCTGCCCCAGCGATGAAGGAGCAACAAAACGGTCCACACCCGACTCACCCGACAGCGCTTGCGTGGTGTAAGGAATTTTCACTTGTGAATCTCGTCCTCTGGCTAGTTGGATTTCTGCAGTGGTGGATGAAAGCGTCAAACGTATTGCTTCTTCTTTACTAGCATTATGAGAAGAAATTGCATCTGTTGCACAACTTTTACAAACAGTTTTGTTTAATGCTTCGCACGCATTTATATCCTTCGCTAAATTTGCAGGCAACAATGAATGTGAACTTTTAGTCTGTGCTATATGTGAATGAGCATTGTCGGCGAAGGCAAGCGACAAAGCATGTTGGCCCTCATGTAATTGAGCAGCGAACTGGGACACGTCTGGAAACAGATGTCGTGAGGCATGATCATTCAGTGAGGACAGCTGCATGCTTTTTACATCACCAGTCTTTATATTTGCCTGCTTGGATGGTGATGAAATATTTGAAGGTGCATAACGGGTTGCTTGAAAAGATAATATTGTTGGATCATTTTGGTTAAAAATAGAAGGAAATGTGATTTTGCCCATGGAAGTTGGTTGACTGGAGTTCAGCTGTGTGATTTCTAAAGCCTCATTTGACATTTGCCTACTATAGGACGGTTCGCTTATAGTGGTGTGATTTTCGGTCATATTTGTCAAAACACCATGTAGTACAATTGCTGGATCTGAGTTGTCTTTGTGGCGGCGAGGAGCGTCAGTGACATTGGCTGATGTCGCTCTAGGAGACGTTCGGACAGAGTTGTCAACAGAACGACTGAATGCATCTTGCGATGCCGGAACTGCTTTCAGATGCCATGGCGTTGAGGACATTTTTTCATCACCTAATTTTGGAGTTTGACGCATGGTTTTCGAATGCACTGTTGCTGTTCCGGTAGTGCTAGATGAAGGGCCAGGATGCATGCCTTGTGATATTAGATCAATCAACGACGGTGTTTCAGTGACTTCTAACGGCGGTAAGCCTTGCATGTTTGACAAGGACTGGCCATTATTTTTCGTCGCCACACAGTGGGTGCCAGAAGCGACAAGATCTTGAATTTTATCACCTGTCTTCTTGGCGTCGGTCATTCGATGCAGACTTGCCGTATCATCTGAACGACTATTAGTGACTTTAGCTTTTTTTTCATTGTTTTCATGATTCAAGTTCTTTGCTGGAGCGTTCTCTCGCATGTCCACTAGGGGTTTCAAGATTGTGATAGTGTCGCTGCAGTCCTGCGCAGCATAGCGTACACGCAAGCGGGCTCGGGGCAAGGTCGCCGGGGGTGCAGGAGGGGCGGACGAGGCTCTCCCCGCGCCCTCGCCCGCTCTCCTCGTCCAGCTCTCACACGGCGCGCGATCGGGCATGCTGCTCTTCCAATAAGGATGGAGCAGAGAATCCGGAGAGAATTCGACTGTGGTCACAGTCTTGGAGTGCGTAGGGCGAATCCAACTTGCGTCTGGTTTAGCTGGTTCGATTTTGACAATGGGCGTGACACGGTCGCTTCGACTGGAGGCGCCAGCGTTCTTCAGGGCAGCAGAACGATCACTTCCACTCATACTTGCGCTTTCACTGTGTTCATGGCTTGATGGAGAAAGTTGGTCACGTGACATTCTGAATTAGGCTAACGAAGACTGACCAAGGCTCAACGTAGGCCCAGGCTACTCGTTACCGGTTAGTAGCCTGGAGTCCACTGTAAGAGTTTGATACAACTGAATAATACGAAAAAAATCTCTGTGGATTTATCGAAACAGCCTATGGGTCAGTGGCAGAGTAAAACTGCGCGTCCCGGCGTCGCAATCAGCCGCAGCCGCTGCAGAGATAAGGGGCTGCAGAGATAAGGGGCGTGCGGGAGGCCGCCGCCAGCTGCTGCTCTGTTACCTACAACAGTAGTCAAGTCCACTACATCCAAATATATATATTAAACTGACTGAAGATAAATCCACAAAACGTTAACTTTACCATGCGTTCGTATATTCCAACTGTATTAATATACTGTATTGTATATAATTATAAATCATTATCATCGAGACATAGACCTATACGCCTATTATTGAACTAACCCATTACGTTAATGATATGAGCCTACATACAGCTTCGGAAGCAACTGGACCGACCATAGATCGCAGCAAGTTTTGAATAATTTTTGCACTATGGTTGTAGTCAATCACAACAGTATACAGTGTACAAGGATTATAGCCTAGGCTTAGACCATGTAGGCCTAGGCCCCTATTTGGCCCTTAGGCCTACAAATATTAGGCCTTGCTTTTGCGGCTGGTTACATTGTTCTCTGTTCAATGATCGCCACCGATTTAACTGTTCGACTTTTTCTGTTTCTTATTTGTTCGTTTTTGTAGCAGGTTAGGGCATAATAGCCTAATTACAACAGGCTGTAATCTTTAGTTTGGGACTATAGTGTAGAAAAATTAATATTGAAATTGATGCAGATAAAATTATAGAATGGCTTATAAATCTATGCTGTAGCAGGATCGTATAACGAAACAGATCAACAGCTTAGCCAATATTGACATCTGATCTCTTTATCAATCATGCCATCATTTGGTTTTAAATAGACTTTAAATTATTTATATTAATGTTAATGAAATTGAGATGTTGAATGTCTAGCAATCGCTAGACATTCAACATCTCAACTTCGATGAACCTTGACGTCCAACTAGGAGATCAACAATGTAACATTCACATGAACATGTACTATATTGTGACTTGAGGCCTGAAGGCACGCAACCACATCTGCTGTTTACAGTAGCTTGGCTGAGTACACGAAGGTATCAGGGCAGCTCCTTACTCCGGCCATCATGCGAACTGATATACTAGGAGTAGATTGAGGCACGATCGAACGGGCCGGCCAGTGTCCGTCAAGCATCAATGCTATGTTCTCTGTGTAAGGGTCATCTTTGTTTAATTCACCAGACATTGCAATGCAATAGGCTATTCTGTCTATAAGTCAGTCTCATCGACGCATAGGCTATAATTATTACGATGAGAGAGAGACCGGCACGACTGGGCACGCGATTTAAATCGACAGAATGATTACCATCATATCTTTGAAATATACAAAATCAATGACGGCTTTAACCTACCCCTGTCGATACACGTGCGATGATTTCAATCTGTTCATAAGCTAATCGTATAATCCTATCCACTGGCACTTCTGACGTTAACTGTTAGTATGAGATAAAAAATGTAGCGCTTAGCGCCGCATAGCCTACTACCCAGCACAAAAAGTGATCAAAATTTAAACACTCAGCCTGATAGGTCTAAAATATACATGAGTATATACATGTAGTACAGGCCAATAAATTATAATTTAGTGGGCCTTCGTGGCGAAACTATTACCCCACATGTAGATGTCTATTTAAGAAACAAATAAAATGAGTAGCGGTATCACGTTCATGTATCTACATTGTATCTAAAGGCAAAGAAACCTAAGCCTGCATGTACATGTCATTTTAGTTATAAATTAAACTAACGAGTAGGCACCTAATTTAGGCCTGCATGTGTGCATTCCAAGTATTCCTGATGATCTCGAGTAGGCCTACTGAATTTTTTGACGAGCGCCAGCGCGGCGCCTAGTTCCGTCCGCGCCGCAGCTGCAGTGTGCCGAGAGGCCCAAGTGGCGAACGCTAGCTACATGTACGTGTATACTGCTATAGCGCGAACGCTAAAGTTAACGCTAACGATGCGCAGATGACGCAGCGCAGATGAATCGTTCGTCGCTCTGTTACTGCGAGTCGTGCTCGCATTCCGTGGCGCGGTCAGCGCGCAGCGCCGGGGAGCGTGATAGAGCGGCGGGTCAGCTTGCCGCTGCAGCGCCAGAAGGTCGGTCTTGGAACTGATTATGACTGGTGGAAACTTTCACACAACAGCTCCTGTGTTGCCACTCACTTCAAAAAAGATAAGACCTGAGACTTTCTTAGTAAAAAGCAAACTTTCTGATCAAAACAGGACGCATTGTTTTAGTGTGCATTTTTACGCAAAATGTGCAGTTACAGGCCTATAGCAAATGACCAGTTCTGCAACTGCCGCTGTGTAGTATTAATTTATGAAACAAATATATTTGGGAAAAAGAACTTATAGGAAAACGCTAAATAGGAACACACCTTGGTAAGAATGGCATCAGAAATGAACAAGCACTGGTAATAATTGCGTCAAAAAGTGCAGCGTCGCTCCCCTGTCGTGAATGTTACGGAAGAGGAAGAAAGCTTCCGTCAGTATCTCCCGTCCCTCGGTCGTCAGCTCTAAACGAAAATAAAAAGTGTTGTTGGAGCGCCCTGCTCAGTCAGTTCCACCATAAACAGAAGCTGTTAATTGGCACTGCAAAATCGAATCAGTTCTAATTTCATCTCGTTGTTGAACACGAGATGCCATCATAATTATTATAATTATATTATAAGCAATACGCACGATCCCTTTGAAAGAGGTCCAAACTTGTGTTTGAAAAACGAAGTTCGTCAGAATTCGTTTTTAAACAATAATCATGTTATTCAAAAGCATCGTGCGACTACTTCATTAAGCTGTCCATGGCCCTAACCCCCGACACTGGTAAGTTGCGATGCGCGGCTGCACCGCTGCAGCCCGCAGCGTGAGATTAAGTTGCCGCTGCAGTGCACGTGCTGAGCCGCTGTAGTCTAGTTACTGCACCGTGTGGATGCGTGCAGTGTGAGGACTGCGCGATTTTAATATGTAAACGAATTCTATTTATAGAACAGTTAGTTAGTCAAAAGGCTAGTTAGGGCTTCTTAGTTAGGACTGGGCTACGTTAGTTTGAAATCTAATAATATCTTAACCGCTTCATTCGTTTGCATTTTCAAAACTCGCGTGCGGTCTGCCTAACCGTTTGCACTCCGCTAATAGCCTGCCTACATACTGACTTGGCGGTATAGTAGCTAGGCCCTATACTATGATAGCGCAAGCACGTCTAGCATCCGTCGACGTACATGACTGTAACCTACATTGTAGGCCTAGAGACTGTGTAGGCCTACATGTATCTTAGCCAGGCCTGTAGGCTATTCGAAAACGTTTTGGGGAATGAAATGTAGATTTGTTGGTGTGTAATACAACGGTGTACGGTACTAGTGGCTAAGTGGTTGTCATCGGATTCAGGTTCGATTCCCAATGTTGAAAATATGGATAAAAAACACATTTTATTCCATAAATTTTTTAATTTGAAGTTCAATTTGAAAACGTTAGGGGAAGAAAATCTAGCATTTAAAAACACAAATCCACCGGTGTACAAATCCAGTGGCAAAGTGGTTTATAGCCGACTCGGGTTCGATTCCAAGGGATCTAAAAAGAGTGAAAAATCGCATATTACTCTATACAGTCAAAGTATTCGATACGGCATCATGCGTATTCAATAATTTTTTTGAATGCAATGATGTCACGAGGACGTGTCATTGCTGTCTCGTTTTATTAATTTTTTTGTCCCCATATACTAGAGCTGGGTCGGTCCTCGGTCCTAGTACCGAGGACCGAGATACTTCTCAGGACCGACAGTCGATTCTCGATC
>JAQIWG010003760.1:0-17250 GCA_034695025.1 Chamaedrilus cognettii | reverse complement strand
GCGGGGGGGGGGGGGGGATAGATCTAGCATAGCCTTGTCTACCTCTTAATACCCCATTGGTTTTGCTGCATTATAGTGAAGAAAAATTATGAAAAATACTTCAAAATAGCGCCATACCAGACAGACTCGTCGAAGCTGTCGAGGAGGCGTGTCGAGGAGGAGGCTGGAGTGGATGCTTTGCTGAGCAAAGTCGCAAAGCGCATTCTAACTCAAATATCCGACTATAGGAGTCAAAAGAACATTGTTGTAGCGAGAACGATCAAAAAAATGTCAGAAACGCCTTTGTTTTCGGTTTTACATTTCAAAGTTTCAAATTTCAAAGTTTCACATTTCAAAGTTTCACATTTCAAAGTTTCACATTTCAATGTTTCACATTTCAAAGTTTCACATTTCAAAGTTTCACATTTCAAAGTTTCACATTTAAATTTTCTACTGCACATGTCATTCTGTGTCAAGCTGCAACTTCACGCTATAACAACACGCCCCGCGATGTATGCTGTGTGTATCCTGCGTGCGAATACACCAACTACACACTACATTTTACTACAGTGTCGCTCAGTGCCTCGGGGCCAAGCAAATTAAGGACCACTTCCTCCAGCCTCTTTAGCCTTTACGACACGCCCGGTGAGCTCTGGGCTGCAAGCCAGTCCTTTGCTCCCTGTTTGCAGCGGTCATTCGCATTCAACGTGTCTCGACTATAAGCTACGCTTACCTCGCGGACAAGTCTTCTTTCGGGCTGTTCCAGACGCGCCAAGACAGACAGTGGCCTACATGTACTGTAAGTCTTCTGAAGTCTTCTAAGCTAGTGTGCAACTGTGTGTCTTCCGTTGAAGTTCGTTCCTTTGATAGTCACCTAAATTATTAGCACGTGGACAAGAAAGACACAAGGGAACTTTAACAGCGCTGAAAGCAGCAGTAGATGCTAGCGTATCGTTCAGCCTAGAGAACTATAACAGTACCTCGATGCAATTAGGAGAGAAGTTTCAACATGCTAGCTACTGCAGTCCGAAACCTAACTCACTGCATGGGCGCCGGGACGGTTTAACTATCATACGCAAAGGGAGTGAAAAAATACGTGGTTTCATTTCAATATATTTGTCCCTATTTTCTTCGGCGGCGAAAGACGCCATCAGCGCAAATTGCGGGGCGAATACCCCCCAATTTTTTTGTTGGGGGTGGGCATTTCTCCCCTGCCCTCCCCCGTGTCAGCGCCCATTCTAAGTCGCCTAGGACTCAGCCGGTGCGCCTATAAAGTTAGACGGTAACTGTAGTGTAGAGATGGAGGGGTTCTTAGGGGCTAGGGGTCCTCCGACTGGGGCAGATTTTTATTTATTTTGGTGTATATTTGTCCCAATTAACTTCCCGTGTAGGCCTACATTTAACTGACAGGGGAGTAAATGAGCGGGAGGGAAGAGGATTGAGAGAGACTTAGGAAAAATCAAACTTATGGTACAACGTGCAGGCTACAATTTTGGACACTAGGCCTATGGCCTCACTTCTCGCCGATGTTTCACAAATTGTCCAACCCCTCTTTAATTTAACTGTCTTCTTGCGCCCCGAGCTGCTGGGCTAAACAAAGTCAATTGCGAGGGAATGTGGCAAAGGCTAGTGAGAATGACTGTCAGCAGGTAGAGCTGGCAGGCATCCCAGTGGCCAGTTGGCTACTAGCTGCCTACTAGCTGGCCACTAGTTGGCTACTAGCTGGGCTCAAGGATAGGCTCCTGAGAGTGGGACCGCCCTATTGACAATGGTCGGCTAGCCGAATTGCTCGATAATTACTCAATTCGCTTTGCCCACTGCTCGATGCACTGCTCGATGCACTGCTCGATCACCATCGTTTTGCACGATGATAAATCGAGCAATTGCTCGATCAGTGAGAACACTGTTGCCAACATTGGTCGCTTGTAGTGCAAATTCTTGCTTCGCAAGGCCCACGATCGCACAACTTGGCAATACCGAAATAATTCACAAATTATCCAGAGAAATATTATCATCAGCCGCAAATCTGCATCCGATATCCTCATCGTAGAGCCTATATCACCAGCGCGTCCGAGGTTGTGTGGAACCATCTACCGGAGGACATCAGATCGGTTAAGTCCCTCTTCTCCTTTAAATCCAGGCCTAAAACTCATTTTTCAAGTCCGCTTTCTGTATGTAGTCTGTTGCGCTTCTCCCGCACCTACGATTCAAGCAAATGATGTTCTTCTATCTCCGTTTGCATGACATATTTTTGGTGCGTTAAAAGTGCAATATACATACATACATACATACATACATACATACATATATTTTCCTCTCTATGTTTTTAAAGCGATGAGAATCTTCGTATTTATCAATCAACGTATTTATTCAAATAACAAGTTGCAAAGTATGCGTGGGCTTACCGTTCGATAATGTTGCGATCCGTGCATTTCTCGCTCCATTTATAATTATTTTCTCGCTCATTTTCGTCGTTTCGATAAGTAATATTTGCACTTGCCGAGGCAGTCGCGAGCGGGTTAATATCTAAATAATTATAACAAAACTACGTTTTAGGAATTAACAAAGAAGCCGGCTAGCGGCGGCGTTTGCCCTGTGCACGTCAGCGTTTGGTTGCTGGATTGATTATGCAACTGTCAATCATCGCAAAATATGCTATTAGCAACCACATGGAGTTAGACCAACCCTAAGCCTAACCCTAAGATAATCCGGACCCTAATGCTAACCCTTCTAAAAGCACCAAAACAACATTTTGCCACAGTTAATCAATATCTAATTTTTCTCTAGTAGCCTATTAGGCATCATTTTTTGTTGCTCGTTTAGGCGCATACTGTCTCGGAATAGGGCTAGAGGTGGAAAGTAAAACACTGCTCGCTTTTGAACTTAAAATAAGTCGTGATTTCCATTTCTTTTAAAACACGAGCGAGTCAGTCGATATTTTTGATTTTACGGAATATTCGTAACAGCGATAATTATAATTTTCAATCCCTTTCATCACATGAATCCATATTAATTTTTCTCAAACTGCTCGAAAATTGCTCGACTTGTATCGTAATAGCTGAATTGCTCGATAATTGCTCGATTTGGCCACTGCTCGATCATCGAGCAGTCGATCGATAAGTGAGAATCCTGCCGGCAACACTTGTCGCCAGTGATGCCACTGCTAGAGATATTAGATTATCATTAGATTCATTGATAGTTTAGCGATTTTAGGGATCTAATTTTTAACGCATTTCACAGATGTCTGGGGATATTTTTTATAGAATGGCTCATTTTTTTTATTTTGTGGGAGCCGGGGGTATTTATATTTTAAATTGTGAACTAGGGATTTTTCTTACAGTCGCTTGGTGCTTTTATAGTCGCTTGGAGCGCTTGCTTGCGAGGCGCGCGCGTCACAAATTAAACGTAACATCTATGCCCAGGGATAACTTTAGTAGGAGTAGTACTCCAAAAAGACGTTTTTTGACTCTACTCGGATTTAGAAATTGGTATGAGTAGCATTACTCGTAAAAATGGACGATGGTGGAGTAGGCCTACTCTAGGCCTACTCTTTTTTGAAAGGCATAGGCGTGCACTACTCCTGTGTTATAAGCAGCAGGCGTAACGTTACTATTATTTTGTAAGAGCTAAGGTAAACTCTGTCTATGCCACTGCAATCACTCATTAAATATCTACATAACAATTATGAGCCGGAAATTGACGTCTGATATCCCCATCGTAGTTATTTCTCAATTAAGTTTTTAAAACGATATGCATAACAGATGTATGCGAAAAAGAGTTGCTAAAAAGCACGCCGCTCTACCATGTTAGGATCATTGATTTCAACTGCATTTACTATAATACAACGCGGATGTAAGCCGGCCTGTTTTCAAAATAATATTTGTGGCTTGCGGCGTTAATCGCGAGCAGGTAAATGAAAACTTGAACCTCGGTATCCTTTTACGCGTACCACGGAGCCTCCATGACACAAGTCTTTCTTCTCTTAGAGGACTATCGGCGTCCGGTTCAGTGCCTCGGCCTCCCCTTTACTAGCGCAGAACCGCTTTCCCCTCTTAAGTCGCCTTTACGACTCGTCCGAAGAGCTCTGGGCTGCAGGTCAATTATTTGTTCCCCGACCTGAAGGGGTAATTCAGAGTGACCCATATCAAGAGAACAAATACGGACATAACCCTAACTCAATCATAGACTAACTCTAAACTTAACACTAAGCTAACACTAAACAGCTTGGTTGCAGTTATTTTAACCAAACTTGTCCTAAACAGTTACTATCCGTCTAGACTAGGAGTGGAAACACTGGTCGCTTGCACTGCATGATCATTGAGCGATTATAAAATCATTCGCTAGATGGAAAGCGTGATATGTTGTGGTGCGTAGCATTCATCATTGTGTTTAACATTTCTATTAACCTTAGTTACTATGATAAGTCTACCATTCGCTAGATGGAAAGCGAATCTTTATATATATCTTAATGAGGAGTAATATTATATAAGATTTTTTTTTGCAACCGTGTGTATAAGTCAAAATGCGCTGCGAGCGAGACGACAAGGATACAAATTTAACACTACTCGAATAGACTCGATAATCGCCGTGAGCAGTTGTGGCCGAGTGGTTAAGGCGATAGACTTGAAATCTATTGGGCTCTGCCCGCGCAGGTTCGAACCCTGCCGACTGCGTGATGTTTTTACATTTATGTTTTTCCACTGTTAGTCTGTCTGATGCCAAATTTCAGTCGTTTTATGTTGTATGCTACTTTGTAACTGTTGCCTACTCCCAACGTAGTAACTGATAACGTAGTACTCCTAATTTTTCCTACAAGGGAAGGGCTTACTGAGGGATTTTATCTTGTATTTAATTTGTTTGAATAAGTGCTGCATGTGAATCGATTAGATGTAAAATGTAAATACAGTACCCTGCCAATAAATTACGTTAAATTCCATTAGCTTTTGATCCTCTGATTTTCAGTCGGTGATTTTAAATTTTTTCATCAAGGTTAGCAATCGGTTTCTACTTTCAAACAATTGATGCTGAAAATGTACCTTACCTAGAAGTTTTATCATTTCATCCTGAATTTGACTATAAAGGTTTATCGTGTGGTGCAGTCTACCGATTCTGATTCAACTGCACTCCGCGAGTCGTGTGCTTACAAGTTGTAACACTGCCACAATCTTCTGCATTGATGTTGCACCACTTTTATGTTTTTTGCAAGACTTGCTTAGCTGATTGCAAGTTGTATGCAATATTGCTGAACGGAAATTGAAATGTTCGGAACCGTTTTTAACAATTATGAAATAAAACAACTGCATAATATTGTTCTGAGAATAATAAATCAAAGCGATGTACGCCATTGACAACTTGTCATTGTTTCACGTGATTTTAATCATTACCAATTATTACAATGTTGCAACACAATGCAATTACGTGAAAGGGATAGCACTCTCTGCAGCAGCCTAGATTGTAATAGAAGTATATCGTGCAAAATTTGTCAAGGAAAAATTATTAGTTCAAAATTATATAGGTAAGGGGACCAGATGGGTCGTGAACGCTTTTGAAGTGCAAAATGAAGTACAAATCAGGTCGTCACAGGTCAAACAATCAATTTATTTCAAGGTCATAAGTCAAAGTCATACCATTGAGCATAAAATAAACACGAAACAATAAAAATTTCATAACTTTACTTTCACTATCATCTCTTTCTTCAGTCCACATTGTACCGGATCACTTACTCAAATTGACAATCGAAACAGATTACTGTAAAACATGAAATTTTCGCTGCTTTGATTTTCATCGGTTTTGCCCCTCAGAAATTTAGCCGCACTTACTTTTGCGTTTTTTATGACTGCAGCTATATAGCATATGCGGCGCTATTTTGCTGCACGTTATTTTGGCAAATTTATCCAATCGCGAAATTCCCCAAAATTACACGCACGCAAAAACTGCACGTTTTTTACAGTATTGACGGACACCGCCAAGACTTAAGATAGAGTAGTCTGCGATGTTTAAACTCATTTCAATTCGTACTAACTAATAAAGTCTTTGAAACATCTATTTTCATCGAATTGTCTACAACACATCGACCTATGGTAATTACAAGTACTCAACTGCTTGAACAGAAGTACACCAGGAAACTACTGTCAAACACGAAATTTTTGCGCGCATGTAATATTTTAGCAAATTTTGCGAATCGATGAAATTTGCGAAAATTACATGCGCAAAAATAAAGCTGCAGAAGCCATTTACAACAGGCAGTCTTCAATAACGCAAAAATTAATTGCTGATAAATTTCTGAGACGCAAAACGCAAAGTAACATGCAGTAAAAATTTAATGTTTTACAGTATTCAGTCAAAAAACTGCCAAATAAAAACTGCCACTACCAAACTGTACATTTGGCTACATCAACTCGCAGCATTCCTGAGCCCATTCCATAGAAGCGTTGGAATGTTTAGAATTCAACAAGCAAACGCAAAGGAGAAAACAACAACTTCACGCCAACCAAATAGCAGTAAAACTAAAATTCCGCGAATCAGATTTCCTATTATGGGGATCCAACATTATGTATATATGTATGTATATTGCACTTTTAACGCACCAAGAATATATCATGCAAACGGAGATGAAAAAAACATCATTTGCTTGAATCGTAGGTGCGGTTATCACAGTGATAATGTTGGATCCCCATAATAGGAAATCTGATTCGCGGAATTTTAGTTCTACTGCTATTTGGTTGGTTAAACTATCATTGGCATCACTAGCACTTAGTGATAATGATGCCAATGATAGTTAACTTTACTACATCCAATTAAATTCTAGCAAAATTGCTTTCACTAGATCTAATAAACCTTCTTTCACTAGATATTTCCCTAGATTTAATCAAGTTCCCTTATTTTTTTAAATTTTCAGAGGCTCCACTATCACTGAGTAATTTTAGCGTCGCATTTTCCAATCCATTGTCAAGCCGTTGAACCGACGTCAATATTATGGGAACAAATCACATCGCGTTAAATAAAATCCTAGATTCAGATGCACTGATTAGCTAAGAGAGCCATCATAATCTCAAATCATCAATCTTAACGTTTGATTGAAAAACCTGGCCTAAGTCAATGCTCATAAACGGTGGAAAGCACTGCAGTTCTATTTGAAATGCTTGCAAACAATGATATGATAATGCTTTTATTGAATAGGATAAAAAACCTATGACACTTAAACATCACTGCTTTCATTTACAGTTATAGTAGAGTAACGCATAACAACTTAGTGCAAATGTATCCAAACTCGTCACGGAATACGGAGGGGTCATAATGCTTTAAACAATACATAGAACAATATTATTACAAAACAATCAAATAAATTTTAATACAAATCCAAATTATCTATTCATACATCATATAAAAATGTACAATCGAAGGGCCTGACGTACACGTTTGTACCAAACAAGTCGAGTAGTATGCTAGATGCTTAAAACATATTTAAACTGCTAACAATTTGGTGCTCCATAACCAGGGTTAAGTTTAGCAGGCATAGAATACCTAAAATGAATTTTTTTGCGAATTGACACCTTGATTTGGAGTACATCCTTGACACCACATTTGAAACTGGCAGGCGCGACATTACGCATGAAAATCGACTGCAGTTGATTAGACCAATGCAATGTTTAAAGGCTGAGCAGTTGTACTACGCCTGTTTTAATAAGAGGCAGGCGTAACGCTATGCATGATACCTCAGGGCTAAACCTAGCTGTCCAGAACATAAAAAATGACGGCAATCGGATAAGAAATAGCATTTTTTGATGCTAGTGCGAGAAGCCAAGTAAGCTTATGTAATACATAACTTCAAAATCTTTAAAGACTTTTTCTCAAGTTCTGTCATTTTGACTTATTTGGTACACTAAACCCTTCTATTTCCTAACATCGTTCAGCGCGATTAGAGATAAGTGCGTTAATTCTACCGCTACAACACAGCATAATACAGATTAATGACCATATTCTTCTTTCATGATTTCAAAAGAAATAATACAAAATGACATACGCTACTTGATTGAATGCAGAACTAGTACTTAATACACAGGGTGAGCCAAAAAAAATGTATACACGTTACTATCATACGCGGTATCACGATATCTTAAAGCTAAAGTGACTATCAATCAGACATGATTACACACTACACACAAGCTGACTTGTCAATTACATAATTCAATCACATGTTACAATTCTGACACTTTTTGCATGCACTGATATCTTCTCCGTGAGCTATAAGTAGGTCAGGTCAAGTCAAATATAGCCAATCACTGACAATATTTCACACGAAATAGCATTTGGTCTAGCCATTCCCACAGGGTGCTGTAAGCTTAACTTGTTTTTTTGGGGGGTCCAACTTTTGACTCCTCAGTCGAACTAGCAACCGGGGGGGGGTTGACGCAAATTTTGGAGGCCATAGTTACCACTTGCCCTTTTTGCCAGTCTTGGGTCTATATTTAACAAACACTTTGCTACGTCCAAAGAGTTCGTGTATTTTCCGAATTTCGGGAAGGAATCAATCCTCAACCCCCCCCTGCATTACAATACATTATAATATTATTGCAATTTTTATACTAAGAATTTTTTGAGACATTAGAAAATCTGAGAGATATCGGTGCGTCCAAAAAACCGGGAATTAAAAATTTACATCATTTGACTTAGCATTGGCACTCAAGCACATGATTGGTTGTGACTAGCATCCAATCACAAAAAAGCTACATATTTACGCAGAAATATTTAAAAACAAAATCGCACCCATTCTTGAACCGAAACTAAGCAAATACACTTGCGACGTATTTACGACAGACATATTAACAACAACTGCTATAATATTTGAAAAAGCAATATAGCAAATACCAGGTTCAAAACAGCAGGCCAAATCGAATTAAAGCCGAAGTTTACACACAGTATAGTATCGGCAGATTAAGCAGCATCATAGACCAAGCAACACAGCTTGAAACACAATATGAATAAAATATGAAATAAAAAACTAATATGCCTAGCTTGCATTCCAAAACTGTTGTTCAAAAAACGTAGACATTTATAACGAAATAACTGAAAACTCTGACAGCTCTGCAAACATAAGGTATATCTTCAGAAACATAAGTTTTTAAGAAACATAGGACACCCTAAGTTTATAATAATAATTAATAATAATCATCGTTTTTGATGTCAATTCTTATGCGTTACAGACAAGCCTGTAGCGCCATTTCGATGTTAACGCGGGATAGACGTTTATATTGGAGGTAGGTTTTTACGGCCGGACGCCTTTGATGCCGCCAACCAGAATAGCAAATTATCCTGAACGAAAATGCTCCTAAGTTATTTAATCAAATTAGGAGATTTCCATCTGTGACTCAATTCTCGAGCATTACTGATTTCATTCTTCTCCTTCTCTCTCCTTCATGGTTGTTGTAACCATTCTTCTCCACAACAACCATTCTTCTCGGCCTTCAGCAGTGACATTTGACTATATTCGCTTAGTTCTCAATTTTGTTTCCAACTCTGTCTGCGACACACAAACACAATATAGCCTGCTAGCTAAATTGCTCAACCAGAAGTATATCAGAGATCTATCGCCTTATGCTGGATCGCATGAATGCATGTTAGGATCGAGATCAGGAGTTGGATCTTGATTTCTTTATGTTACGAGCATGCTCATTGGCCAGACATGCATACATGCAGATCTCAGCTCGCGTTCATACAATGGGACATAAGTACAGTACTAATTTACTAACACATTAACGACCTTCTCTTTCTCTAATAGATTGCACATAAACTCTAATGCATTACACGTTAACAACTCTACAAGCTAAAAAACTGACACACTCTTGTCACATTAGCCGACATCACTCTTGTCACATTAGCCGACATCACTCTTGTCACATTAGCCGACATCACTCTTGTCACATTAGCCGACATTCACACGCAAATCACCAACATCACACATGCGTCACATTCGTTGTCACATTCATTGACGCAATGTCCTACATTTACTAACTTGCTGACGTCACACAGGTGTCACATTCACTGACACCACGTATGTGCCACATTTACTAATGTCACACTAGTGTCACATTCACCGATGTCACATTAGTCATAACCATCAGCAATGATATAGAAGACTCTGCCGCCCCGGCTAACCCCTTTTCCGCCTCAACTGACCCCTTTTCTGCCCCTGCTAACCCCTCTGCCGCCCCATCTGACCCCTTTTCCGCCTCGGCTGACCCCTTCAGCGCCTCTGCTAACCCCTCCGACACCCCAGCTATTCCCTTTGTCGTCGAAGTCACCGATCCTTTCCCAACCCCTACACCACCAATCTGACCCCAAGCAACACCAGCCGCACCACCCCGTTTCCCACCCCCTGAATTTGTCCCCCGTGGCGCAACCCCATCAACGAACTCCTTTGCCCTTTGCACCGCATCCCGTACGACCACGACTCGACTACAATTCAACACCGTCGAACTCGCCGTCTCCCCAGGGGGAACGATCGCTGCGGCAATCAAATCCGGCATCGGCTCCTGATGTGCGTTGAATTTTCGCCCGACATAATCGCCGAGGGTGGGAACGCTGTCATTGCGCAACAACGGCGGCCACCCTGCGCCGCTTGCGCCGCACATGCTATCATGGCAGAAAGCCTGGGAAGCCAAGAGCGGCCATAATACGGTGGATACAAAACCGGTGGCGCCATCTTTGGAGTGATTTCTTGAGGGGGTGAATTCCGTGTGCCGCGTGATCAGGTCCGACATGGCCCTGCCGTTTAACGCCCCTCGAACAAAATCCGTTTTGCCCCCCCATAATCCGTCGATGACCGGCGCTGCCGCGTGATTCCGGTGATCCCTCAAGCAGTGAACCAGTCCGGAGAAACCCCTGGGGGCGGGGCCGACGCCCCCGGCGGGAGCGGAGCCCGATCGCACCAGCCAATCGGAAACGGCGGCGACCTCGCGGTCACTGAATCGCGCGTCAGCGTCGCGAATAATAAAAACGTCGACCGACGGATCGTCGACGACCAAAAGGCGGTACAGACCGGGATGTACCGACGGCGATGCAATGGGAACAACGTCGGCGCCAAGCTGTCGCAGTTTGTAGATTATCCGCGGCGGTACCATTAACTTATCCAAAGTGTTTCCTGTCGTTTTATATCCCAAAATGTTTGTTGTCACATTGACGAGAGATTTATTTGACGATCTATCGACCACGTTATCGGCCATCGTTCCGCGATCTAAACTGACACCGCCTTTGTTTTGTGACCCCCTCCCCGGGACGTAGACCCTGTAGGTCCAGCCGGGGTAGAAGAGCCGGATGGTCTGCGCGTTGCGTATGGCGCCCCAGGTGTGGCGAGGGTCACGGCCGTACAGCGACACGGAAACGACGCGACGTCCATCTCGCTCAAATTTTGCTGGATTCTTTGATAGCTCCTGCGCGTATTCGACGTATCTGAAACAGGCAAGGAAAGGGAACCAGTTTTGTGTCGATCAGACATAACTTTATTTCACCAAAATGGTAGCTCGACAAACATAACAGGAAATTAGATAAACAAAGCACAAGCCACACAATAAAATTCAAGGAATCAAGCCGTGACAATTTAACCATATCGTACTATAATCGTACTATTATTTCAATATCATTAGTGACGCGATGTGGTACTCCGTAACTTACCAGTATCCCATAAAATATCGGTACCTTGTCCCATAACATATTAATACCCTATAGCATACCATTACTCCTAAACATGCCATTACTCCTAAACATACCGTTACTCCTAAACATACCGTTACTCCTAAACATACCGTTACTCCTAAACATACCGTTACTCCTAAACATACCGTTACTCCTAAACAATTCCCCAAAAAGTACCGGTCTACCAAAATAAATCCTATAGAATACCACAGCCACAAGCCTACTACTACCTCAAAGCGTAACGGTACCCCAAAACCGTACCGGCGCATTGTTAACTCTTCCAAAACACACACACAACGCCCACCTTTGCAGAGTCCTAATGTCGACGTCCAGCTGGGCCTGCAGTTTCTTCCCAACGGCGAAGTTGACGTGATAGCGCTGACCCATGCCCTGAGTGTGCGCGAGCAGCACGTCGTGACGCTTGGTCGAACGTTTGGGCATGTAGACTCGCGTGACCCAGTCGTCGCCCCACCAGTCAGTGAAGAGGCGCGGGTAGTAAAAGCCAAAGATCTCGACGTGGTGTCGGTGTACAAAGTCATACGTGAGGATGCCCGTGTTTCCGCCTTGGGCAACGACAGCATCGGCCTTACATTTATATTTATTTTGTAAAATATTGTTAATTACTTATAACAGCATTTGAATATATTGCATATAGTTGTAAAATTTTATGTGGCTCGTTGCATTACTAATTAACTTTGAACCAACAATGAAACCCTACATATAACTACATATAAATCTTAAATCTACAATATACATCAAAGATTTATACGCAGTCATTCGTCAACATTACGAGCGCGCGACGATTTCACTTCCTTAGTTACTCGGCAATCAATTAGAGATAGCACACAGATGGTAATCCATAGCACCACGCTGATTGACCAGATGGTATAATGATCTTAGATCCATTTCTCACCAGTTTTAATTAAACATCACAAAATAACAATATTCAATAATCGATTCAGAGTTGTATAGATTAATGGTACGAAATTCTTTATCACACTGCTAGTCACTATCCATTAATTAGGCCTGTTAATGTCGCCAGAAAACGAAGTAGCAGGTTGATTTCTTGTTTACGAGTGGGCTTAAAGCATCTTTTGGCATGAACGATGTCATCAGAGCCCCTCTTCAAAAAAAATAAATGGAAGGGTAGTTTGTTAGCCTACCCGAGTGATTGGGTCCGACGACGCCGACATTAGGCGGGTCGTACGCGGCCAGGACCCCCACAAATGTATCCGTCCAGCCTCCGGTGCGCATCTTGGTGTCGTCGTTGACCCGGTAAAAGTACTCGAAGTTGTCGAGGTAAGCCTCGAGCATGGCATCGTTCTGCGCCCAGGTGGGGTGGCCCGCATGGGCGCACTGGACCATGTGGATGGACGTGTGTAGGGAACCACACAACCTGCGCACACGCAACATATGTGTGTGTCATATATACGCAATGGACCATGTGGATGGACGTGTGTAGGGAACCACACAACCTGCGTACGTCTATGTGTCACAAACAAGTATCACAAATAAACATATGCACTACATATATGCACACATCATATACCCCCTGCAGGCCGGGGAAAAAAGAATTGCAGCCCATAGCTTCCCGGGTGAGTCGTTAAAGGCAACAAAAGGATGGGGAGCAGTCGTATGCCATATATTACACTGTTACACACACACGCATCGTATATACAGTATATGCACATTTATCATACAAACGTACTCTGTATACACACTTGTCACATAAAAATATGATAAATTCAAAAATTTCACAAATTGATATTTATCATAAATTTATATCAATTGCAAATTTTATTATTTGATCTTGCTGTATTTTGTTTAAAAAATACAATCTCAGTATATTGCTGGCAGAAATACCCCGAATCTAGGGATATTCCATTTTTGTCCATTTACCACACAGACAAAAAGAATCTAAAAACCTAGAAATTTTCGTCATTTGATACAGGAAGTAGAAATTACTATAAAAACAAATAAAAATTAAAGTCTTCATGGTCTGCGACGATTGCTTCAATATTCTTAAGTTCCACAACGACTCACTTGGCGGCAGACTCATGGAAGGTGCGCTGAAACGCAAGCACAAATGCTCGCTGTGTAAAGAGCGGATCCGTGTGGTCGTACGCCAGATAGAAGGAGTAGTTGAAGCCGGGCGAGGCCGTCGCGCAGAACGAAGGAAGGAATGTGTGGAAGAGCTGGAACTTCTTGCCAATGTTAGACGTGTCAGCACCCTGCGAACAAAAAGTGTTGAATTGTTATAGTACCACTACCGTACTGTGGTTAAAATATTGCTATTATAATATCTTTGTTCGTTCAAAATAAATGAAAGCGGTAGCAACCGGATGCTAAAATTGAAAGTTGCCGAAACTCTTTCGAAATAAATGAAGGCAGTAACAACTGGTCGCTACCGGACGATAAATTGAAAGTCTCCAAAGCTCTTTTTAAACTAATGAAAGCGGTGACTACCGGTTATTACCGGGCACAAAATTCACGAAACCCTTTCGAAATAAATGAAGGCGGTAGCAACCAATGCAAAACTGAAATTCCCTTTCAAACCAGTTTTCAAATGGCTATTTATCTATAGTCCAATTGCAAGCAATCCTCCCAAGTTAACCACCTTAACGCCCTTGGAGGTTATGGCGAGCCCAATGGCGACCCCGCGGGGGTCGGGGGCGTAGGTCACAACCTCCCCGTCCATTTCCCCCGTGTGCCCGAGTTCCGTGTCCTCCAGATGAACGTCGCCGTATCGCGACCAGAAGTCAAGCCGGCGCTGCGTGATGGAGCGAAAGTATCCACTGTAGAATGCGTAGAAGCAAAGCAGGTAGACAATGACTCCGACCGACACAAGGCCCTGAGGTACAACAGCGACAAAGCAAAGATATTCATTCCTCAACTCACATCCTCATCTTCAATTCTGATCCTCATCGCCAACCCTCAACTCTCGTCCTCAACTTTATTTTTTGAGGAGGGTGGGATATTTTAGTATCTGCCGTCGTCGAATGCCGCCGGGATTTTTCACTCGCTGCCGCCACGGAGTATAATCCGTAGGCACGCCGCTGCCGCCGCCAATTGAAAAGACCTGGCGCCGCTGCGGCCAACAACGACAGATCAGCGCAGACCTAGCTAATTTTGACTGTATTTTAAAAATAGTTCTAAATATATCAGAAGATACAAAAAACTGATAAAAAATTAACAGATACATAACGAAAACTTAATATAGCCTATATCGCATCATAATTAATTGTGAATCGTAAATATGTTACACATAATATATTTCAATAAATTAACTCTGTTATAATTTAATAAGCCTCTAAAAGTTTATGCCCCAAAAAAAATTTGATATTGTAATCACCTTCAAAATTAACAATTTCTATTCAATAATGAAATTTTGCTTATGTATTATATATTTGTATTTAAAAAAAAGATTAATTTAATTTCACTAAATTTTAATTAAATAAATTGAATTAACTATACATAAATTCTGTAGCAAACTTGAACATAATGAGATAACAATGCTTCTGTTGTCATCTCAGATCGTGATACCTTGCGTTGGATGATAAACCTCCAACACCGTTCCGTCACTCTCCTTACACAGAAACCCCCCTGACCTTCGCCCCCGGACTGGTGACCTGCCCCCTTCAGGTCAGAAGGGAACGACGTCCGCGTTGATGCGGGTCGAGTGTATCCTCCCCTCTGTGGTTGCAGCGTGGGCCGCATATTTATCAGAACGAGATCGGTGCAGACTTTGGATTTTCTAAAAGGAACTTCTTCTGGTTATTTCGGTTGTCCTTTCTGACTTTCCGACTTGACTTGAGTTATGCGGCATCTATTTTTTGAGCGCAATTGCTATGATCAAAGAGTTAACTTCAAGTTTTCTGATCAAGGAGCGTTTGCAATAAAAAAACTACTCCGTACAATGGACTATCCTTACTATTTAGCCAATGGACTGATCAGCGTTATATATGTTTTTTAAGTCTTTTATGGTAACAATACTTTTATCTTTATATAGGTATTGCATAGGCTTTATTTCTTGTATGTTTTATTGTAATTACCTGATAAGACGATGATTCGCACATTATGTCTAAATTTTCCATACAGTAGACGAAAGGAGAGCTAACTTGTCAACTTGTTGAGCCGATCCTAAGCCCAGGATCTAAGTCTCGGTATAGGTTAAGGTTAGAGCATAGACTTAGCCCACTAACCCTTTAGTGGGCTAAAGGGTTAGTGGGCCTCTTGAGTAACCTGCCTATTATGAAAAAAGCATGACGTTTACACCTCCCGACAATGCTGGCAGCTGGAGGCCTCATAAAAGCTGACGTTCATTGGCATGATCGCCAACAAAATTGGTTCAATTTTCCTCACTTAGAATCTCAACTCCCGTGAAAGCTAAAACTATTAATTTAGCACGAAACTGCTCGTTTTGAACTAAATTGTCCACTTGTAGATCCAATTTAGTCAACAACCAAAAAAAATTTGTGTGGTGGTTCTCAAACTTGAAACACGTAAAAAAAGTACCCTAAACTACCCTGAAGTTTCATGGAAAATCTATGACTACGTCATCATGGCAATATTTCAAACTATCAACGGCTAAGCTGGAGGTATTTCTATTTCACATAATCCTACTTCAAAAATAATGCAAATTGAAGCAGGGATTCAGTCACAGTGTAGCTTAGAGTAACGGGACCAAATGCGAGCAAATGTTGCAAAGAAGTAAAAAAAAGCATTTTATTTCTAAATGCCAAATTAAAAAGTTTATGAGATCGAAATTTGAAGATATAAAAACTTTCCACTTAATTTAGCATATATTGATGCCAAAAGTGTTCAAATCGGAGAAAGAGCCGCATTACCGCATATCATTCTTATAACACACCCAAGAGATTTTAATTGCAAAAACAAAGCTTCCAAATTTTTATTATTTGCTAGCTACCACTCGCTACCGTATTTATTAAAAAAGAGTTTGGGCAACGTTCAATTTTGCTTTCGGTAGCCACCAGTCGTTGCCGGATTTATTTCAAAAGGGTTCGGGCAACGTTCAATTTTGCTTCTGGTTGCTACCGGTCACTACCGGATTTATTTCAGTATTTTTCCAGATTTGGTGACTTTCAATTCAATCTCTGGATGTGTCCGCGCCCTTCCGATTGAATTAATTTTGAAGTTTTGTCAACGTTAATTAACTTTTAAAGGGCTTTGGCGACTTTCAATTTAATCTCCAGGCCGCGTCCGATTTAATTAATTTTTAAGGGTTTTGTCAACGTTAATTAAGCTTTACAGGGCTTTGGCGACTTTCAATTTAATCTCCGGATGCGCCCGGGCCGCGTCCGATTTAATTTGTAAAGTGTCTTAGCAACGTTAATAAATTTGAAAGGGCTTCAGCGCACTTGTTCAGAATTTTTTGAGCACTTTCCTTAATTTTTTGAGCACTTTCGGGTCCCATTCCGAAGCACACCACAGCAATCATGGGCGATCCTTTACGGTTTGACCCAATGGTAACTTTCCCATCTCAGACAACAGGTAGCTAGCTACCTGTGTTCGAGATAGGACTTTTACCATTACGAAAGGTGTAAATTTCAACGACAATAT
>JAQIWG010003759.1:0-17250 GCA_034695025.1 Chamaedrilus cognettii | reverse complement strand
AAAATCTATGAGAGAATTGTATCGAATAATTTGATTGGTCAATTCGGACCACAAAATTAAATCGCACTTCAAATCGAAGTGAAGCAACCGCCAGTAAATCATCTAAATTAGTATATTTCTCTTTTCTACTGCTAATTTTTATATTTTATTGGGAATATTTTAGTTGAGTTGGGAACTTGGGATATTTCAGTTGAGACTTTGTTTTATTTCATGTTGTGTGGTGTTTAACATGTCCTCACGGTGCAGGTGAAGTCAGCCCCCAGTTACAATTCAAATCTTGATTTTATAATTTACTTTGCAATTTTGGACTTAAGAGTTAAGAAAATCTGAACCTTAGTTTCAGCAATACCTAACGTTTCTTGAATTTGCCTGGCTTCAGCTAATCGTGATCAGTGAAAGCCCAGAATGCCGTCCAGTTCCGAGTTCTGCCCGGTATGTGGCACCATTCTGCCCCTCCCCGGAGACGTGGACTTTGTCGTCTGCTACAACCCTGACTGCAAGCAGCGCGTCAGTGTCTCAGGTGTGAAAGACCGCAGCTGCAAATATGCAGCCATGCATTCATCCTATACTTTGTTATTGGCGTCTTGACGGTCTAGTACATGAGATCAGAAAGAAAGAAGATTCCGTATAGATTTGCCAACAATATGCAAGCCTAGTTGGCTGGGACTGCTAGACATTTAATTTAATTAAGAAGATGGTGTATTGTATTCGAATGATTGACGTAGCCTACTGACATTTCTGTGGTAGTGTTGAGGCTTATCCTCACGATCAGTTGTTATCATTAATGTAATGGAGAAAATGTGCGTGTACATGTTATATTGATTTGATTTGATAAATTTAAAGCATTGATACGTTAATTCATGACTTTTTCTGATTAAAACAAAATTTTGTAAGTCATATTGATCAGGAGCCTTCGAGCCTCTGTTAAATATCTAAATTTCGCTGAGACGTTGAGGTACAAAATTTGTGTTATGTTACAAATAGGTGACTTGTCATACAAAATGTAGTAGCTGTAGTATATACCAATATCTGCAGTGTGTGTATTTGTTGATAGTATTTGATGGTGCGGAGGTCGTCTCTACCATTCACTTCAACAAGGTGCAGACTAAGCCAAGCTCTGCTGCGCCTGCTGAAGCATACTCAGGGCCAATGGTACCAGCGTTGTACTATATTTACAGCAATATATATAAATGTAAGGATTGCATATATATATTTAGAGTAATTAGCTATTCGGACTGTGTAATATTATTTTGGATGACCATGTCAGGGCTCCAAAATTAGCATAAACCGTAGTTTTTATAATTTCTTATTTTTATGTGGTTCTTGGCAATCATTGAGCATCTTATTTAATTAACAAGTTTCTTGTATCTTTTGCTTAATATTTATTGCTGGAAATAGTTAAACCAAGTTATTTATTGGTGAAATCGTTTATGATGTGTAATTGTAAATAGTGATGTGTATGTATGCTTGTGTAATCATTCGCTTCCATTGATTGGACGTGGTGGGTGCGGTGCGTAGGTAGACCGGCCGGTGTAATCATTTGCTGCTTCTGATTGGATGTGGTGGGTGCTGTGCGTTGGTAGACCGGCATGTGTAATCATTCACTTCTGCTGATTAGACGTGGTGGGTGCGGTGCGTAGATAGACCGGCCTATGTAATTAATTGCTGATTGGATGTGCTGGGTGCTGTACATAGGTGGACCGGCAGTGCAGCAAGTGCGGCAGTGAGAAGATGTCATACACCACACGCCAAACACGAAGCGTCGATGAGGGACAGACCGTGTTCTATCTCTGTCCTGTCTGCAAGTATGCGCTGCGCACGGCTTTTGGATTTGAATTTTAGAATTTAGTTTTTAAATCTACTAAATTGACCCCCAATGACGCTATATTAGGCACCGAAATGAATCTAAACCAAATATTATTATTGTCAATCGACGATGCTCTGTCTAATGCCTTATACATCAATTAGAGTTGAAATCTTGATGTAGATTTTAGATGTTGATTAGGGGTGGTCATTGTTCTAGTTGACCTGTTCTTTTATAATGTTTTCATAAATATGATTATGATTTGAAATACGGTAGCGGCCCGTCAATTAAACAAAACTGTTTACTCTATAAATGGTTAGAAGCCTATTTAGGCGTAAATGTATGATGACATTCTACATCGATAGAATGTCGTAGCAGCGACTGTTGTTTTGTGTTGCTTAAAATATGACATTTAATTTTTGTAGTATTTTTGTTGAGTGCTTTTTCTCTTAATAAAACACATGATATATTCATACTATGTCTAATTTGCAACTTTGATTGATTTTGTTTCTTTGTCGGTTTGTTGCAGCAACCAAGAGTCTGAATATTCATAACGATTCATCTGCCCCGGGCGGCAATTTTTAACAGCGCTGCATTTGGTTTCTGTTCTTGATCTATTTGCGACTTATCAGATCATATTGTACATGTAGATATGTGTCTTTTTTAATAACAAATGAAGAAAATCAAAAATGTTATCAAAACGTTGTCGAGTTTGAAGCGAGATGTGACAATTATCGTTCTGATGATTGGACAGAGCAATGACTTCATTAAACTGTTCTATGAGCTAATAAATGTATCTGTGGGCTAGATAATTGTTGTACGGACGTCCGTTGGACTATAAATTAATGGGCAACCTATTCGTATAAAATTAGCATGAGCATAATGTTGAAGCGAATTCATGAGTAAATTTTAAGCAAAGATATCGCTTGTCTCGTTATGTAAGTATAGTGCGACTTTAATTAGACACCTCATTAAGAGAATAGCAGATGACGAATAATTTAGTTACTTGGATAAAAACCGCTGGCATAGGCTACAATGTCGTAAGCCTAGTGAATTAGGCGTGTCGTAGCATCACGCTAGCTTTTAGCTGTAATATTAGACGGAAGTCAATAGCTCAGGCCATAGAAAGTTTGAAAAAAAGGAACCTCTCCAAAAAATATGAATTTCGTATTTTTTTATTATTGGGGACTGAGGTGGGCGATTAGCTGTGTTCCACAGAAAGTACTTCGGATAGCAAAAAAACTCGGTCCTCCCTAAATAAAAAAAGAGCTTTAACTTTACACTCCAGGAGGGCCTGGAAACGAATTACCAGCAAACAAACAATTGAAAAAGCAGCGGGGTTGCGCCCATTTCGTTGTCTTAAATTTTTCACTAGCTACATCTATTTAGATAGCCTACAGAAAATACTTCGCCGAAATATTGAGGGTTTAGAACCCCCGAGCTTCCCGCACATGAATGACGGGCAGCCCTGCGCACCTTACAGAGCTCTAGACGACGGCGACTGATAGGCCCTCAGCGGCAGCGGCAGCCTGCGCACCCATACTATGCAATAACGCCCTGGACTCACTTGCATCAGATCTCAGTCGGTGCGATAGGTTTAGACGGAGTGCAGGTCGGTGTAGGACTAGGCTATATCTGCCGCTAACGCGTGGATAGCAGGTCTAGGTTTAGCAGGTGTAGTAGGCTACACCTAAAATTATTACAGTTAGATCATAGATGTTAATTGTACACCTAATTTGAAAAGGGGGCGGCGTAGCATCGCGCCTGAAAGTCGATTATTATGGTGGCGTTGGCTTACGCGGTTTTTTTGTGACCAAGCAGTTGCACTACGCGGCCTACGCCTGTTTTAGAAGTAGCAGGTCCTTGAGTTACGCTACGCATGTTTTTTTCAGGGCTGAACTTAACTGTATAGGACTCGCGAAGATGGGACCGTGTCGGATAGGCTGTGAATGGTGTGTAAGCGGGGCGGGTGCCGTTTGGATATCGGCTGCTCTAGCGCTCGCTCTGTATCTGAACACACTACCAGCGGAATTCGTCTACGATGACAGGTAGGCCAGGCTTGCGTTGTATAATATAGTAATAATGTTGTCTATTTGGCATCAACGATTTAAGCAGATGATGTTTTGCCCAGCTCAGTTTGCATGACTTATTTTTGGGTGCGTTACAAGTGCGGTACCCGTGGCCCTACATACACAATATAATACGATACGTGATACAAGGTGGCTGAACTGCCAACAATTCATAATCCACAGCGCTATTATAAATCAACGAGTGTTCACAAAGCTGGCGGAGCGTTGGTCTAGTTCCTGACTATTGCACAATCTCGCGACATACGGGTCAACGTGAACAGCGATTAGCGACCTTCGTTGAATGGCGAGACATTGCGATGAATTAGTAAATGAAATAAGTTTTGTAGTTGTTGATTCATCAGCCTGCCTTCTGTCGGTATGTTTTTATCTGCCGTGATGTTGATACTGAAAACGATTGCAACTGATGTTGTTTTCACCAGAACTAATCCACTCTTGTTAGCATTTAATCGACATTTCAAAACGTCCCTACACCGCGGAATGAGAAACATTGCCGCAGATCTAGCAACTTACAGTCTATATCCACAAACAGTCGTGTATAGTTAAAATATGTCTAATATTCCATTAGGCGAACCTTCAGTCGTTGAAAACCTGAAAACACTGGCGCACGCGTCCAGTGCTAATGTCAGTGGGACGGGGACTGTTGCTGCGGTCCCGCGGGTCCAATTCAGCCGATTGTGCTACCGCTGATCTGTTGACTCAGCGTCCGTCCAAGTCCGCATTTAGCCCCATCGGGAACCGAGAGCGTTAAGGTAGAGACACAGAACTTTTTTACAGTTAGATTCCGAGCCACTACCGGAAGAGTGCGTATTTCCGGAAGGAACTTCGAGAACACGCGTCTTCGCGGAAAACGGCGATTGTTGTCTGCGCTCTTACATTATTACATCTTCCTAGTGGTCTTCTTATTGACCATCATATATTTATGTTGCAAAATAACCAGGATTATAATTACCATATATGTGTCTCCATGATTCTAATCATCTTACTGTAAGGCGCTTGTGGAAATACGCGTGTTCCCGAATTAAGACGGCGTCAATGAACACGCGAAACTCGTGCATCACATCTCCCGCGACCGATTCCTAACCATCCTCCAGGCTCGTGAAATCCGCCCAGGAAGATGCCATGTAGCTACATCTTTAGCTTATAGACCGAGCTATTACCGCGGGAATCGCGTGATTACACATCCACCGGTTGACTTCGTGAGCGCCTAGTGACTATCGCCTCGCAAATCGCTTGAATGTAAAGATAGTCCAGGACTACCGGTAATGATTAGTGCCTATAGATCTGTATACGGGGGTGATTTGCTATAGAAAGCTGCGCGATTTTTGTACCTATTTTGGTACCGTGTCTGCATAGGCCGGCTTGTTGAGGGGTGATCGACCGTTTGACGACGTTCGAAAAAAAGTAGATAATATAATGATCAATATAATGATCAATATAATGATCAATATAATGATCAATAAATGATCAATATAATGATCAATATAATGATCAATAAATGATCAATATAGTGATCAATATAATGAACACGAAGCTGCCGAGTGCCGCTGTATTCAATGGGTAGATTTAAATACTGCGAGGCGATGTGTCACGATTGCTGTAGGCTATTATACCGTTACCAGCTGGGTGAGGGTCAAGATTTTTGAATTTGGCTACAATCCACGCGCTACTAGGCCCCTAGAGCTCTAGTTATTGATCCATTGGATTTTTGATTCTGTAAAGTAGGCTTAGTCCTAATGGATGTTCCATAGCCTACAACTGCAGAATTCTGCTATATATTATTGACCTTGGCCGCTAATGATATCTTCATTCAGGATATTTTGCTCGAGCCCTCAAAGTTTGAACCTCTTTCGTTTCTTTAATGCTAAATGATTATCTAACGGAGGATCCTAATTGAAGTCCACAGTCATACAATCTCGGATCTGCCGTACTGCTATTAAGCAACACAAGGTCACTCAGTCCTTTGACTCGAGCCTCTAATGATCGAACGCCGCCGGGACGCATGGGCCCGTTAGTCGCTAGCGGTTTGATAGATTTCTGCATTAGTCGGCCTTTGGGCCTAATGATCCGTGAGGAATTGCTGTCGATTTATTGCTTTGTAGCGTGGACGCGCGAGCACGGACCCTGCAGACCATTGGAGAGTTTCAGATCTTGTCGCTATGGTTATGCAGTGAAGATAGACCTGGACGCTTGCACTGTGCCCACGTGGCACAGGGGCGGGGCCTATTGAGTATTTACAGATTAGTTATAGCGCCTATGTCCAGTTTCACAACGAAGCGTTATTTCAGTGATCGTGGATCTCAGTAACCAATCGCCTTATGCGACGGAGATCCTACATGTATATCAGTCTCTCAATGCGCTGATTGCCTAATTGAAATAAAGCGCGGATTATCTTTGTTTTTAAGGAAGATCCTTGACAGAATCACACTGTTTAAAAATCTTAGATTGGTATCATCCACCCGTCACAGCGTTGTTGAAAAAATGATCTTAAATTGAATTTCAACTCTGTACTTAACAACTAAGCATAGGAGTTTAAATATCCTCATGGCCTTGTGGGCGAGAGACTAACCGTTGGTTGACCTCAGCTTCCGCTCGTGGCGCCCCCAAGCTCCATTCTCTGGGCAGGATCGCGCCACCAGCTGTAATAGCCGGTTCCGACACTAATGAATCTGGACACAAAGTGCAAGACCCGGGGCTGCGGTGTAGTAGCTAGGCTTATCGTGCAGCAAGGCTTTGTGCCGCGGACGTCCAGCCGAATTACCGGGCGCCGCGGGCGGGTCGGAATTAATTAACGAAGTGCGCCCCCGAGGCTTCAGCCTTTGTCCCAGCGGGGGGCGTAGCGTGGATGTTGCAGCAAACGTGGGCCAACTCTCTATGGATTTAAAACATTAAAAATGACTTGCGGCTACGCATAGTGGCACGCCCTGACTTTTCAGGGCGTGCGCCGATAGTCAAACGCTGGTAGGCCTATAGTTTTACTTCGACTTTATATTCTATTCTATGTCTTATTTTGCTGAAAATACTTCACACAGTGCCAGAACCAAAATTTCACCTTTAGCCACCACCAATATTTGCCGCAGCTTCCGTTTCTCTCCTCGTTCACTCGTGATTAGAGTCCACGCGTCAGTTCGGGCTAAGCCCTGACTAAGAAGTCCGAACGACACGATGTCTTTGATGTGTCATGTCGGCGGAGCTTAAAGGCCGTTCGACGTCTAGCGGGTACCCGGGTACACAGCGGGTACACGGGTACACGGCGGGTACACGGGTACACGGCAGGTACACGGCGGGTACACGGCGGGTACATGGCGGGTACATGGCGGGTACGCGGCGGGTACGCGGCGGGTACGCGGCGTATCTGCCAAATGGTCGCGCAGGACCACAGCTGTTTGCGACTGGTCCCTTGATCCCGTGGATCAGAGGCTTCGTGGGACTGCTGACGGACCGCTGCATTATTAATGCAGGACGTTCGTGAAACTGTGAGGTATCGGTGTCAAATCTGCTTTGAAGTCCCTGTACAGTGCAGTGAGTTCACTGCCGGCATCATGACCGTTCTTGTATATGCGCCACAGAGACGGAACAACAGAAATAAGTCAAAAACAGGGACCTATCAGGCAGTTAGCCCTTTTGTAGTGAGTATTTGGAACTACATATGAGCGAAAAATTATGTTTCATGAATTTTGCTTAAGCTTAGACCATAAATAGCATTTAATATAGCCTGGTTATAAAAATATTCAACTTGGGTGGAAATTTTCTTCTGGATAGAAATTTATATTAGCTTAGATGAAATCTATTATTACTCCATGAACGTTAGATGTTGGTTGATTTGCAACGTGAGACTCACATATAGACTAGAGCCCGCATACAGCCTGAAGCCCTTTTATCTTCTTCTATTTCTGAGTATTTCTCCGTGTCCGTCGCTGTCCAGCCGACTTCCGCTGTGGTCAGCCTCGTGTTCCATAAATCTGCAGCTAATCACCATCCTTTGATGACGCTCTCGTTCATTTGCCAGACATGCAATCATGAGCAGACGGCGCTCATTGTTATCGGCGCAATTCAATTGCTGGACACGCAAGGTTGCTGCTGCTGCTGCTGCTGCTGCTGCTGCTGCTGCTGCTGCTGCTGCTGCTGCTGCTGCTGCTGCTGCTACTGCTGCTGCTACTGCTGCTGCTGCAATATGGCACTACATGGTTATAGTCGCTTCACCTTGTTAAAATGTCTGTTACACCGTTTGATCGTAGGCGATGAACTCACGATTGAGCTGCGTGTAAATCCCCCCTATCATCAATCGCTGTACTTCTATTATCCCGATCGCTTCATCAGAATAATATACCATTCATTTCACAGATTTGGATAACTCCTCCTATCACACACGTGTCGAAGCCGTGACGTTTCACTCGTCCAGTCTCTGGGGCCTGACGTCGAGTCATGTCCTGGGGCCTGACGTTGAGTCATGCTCCGCAGTGTCGATCTTGAGGCGTCAGTTATCTCCGCTCCACAGTCGGGGACCGATCAAGGATTGTTTGGCATTGGGGGGGGGGGGGGGGGTAATGTATCCAGCTTTGTAGTCTCTCATAAAGTACTGATTTCAGTTTCTAGCCGATAATAAGTATTTTTGAATGAACAGAAGTCATGAACGGTGAATACGGACGGAGTGCTGTCAACAAGTTACTATGTCGAAATCAATGCTAGTCTCTTTCTTCAGACCAGACTGCGTACATTTCGCTTGTAATCTGAACCATCGATTGAGAAAAAACAATGTCGCCCCATTGGATGCCGCGCATTGTTACATCTGCCAGTTTTATCAACAGTTTTCTTACGACAAAAAACATTTAGTTGTTTGGTGAAAACATATTTGGCTGGTTGGGGGGATGCATCCCCCCACCCCCCTTCTGGATCGGTCCTTGTCGGCAGAGTTATGGATAGGTTTGCGTGAGGATTAGCATGGAGTGATGTTCCCTCTGCGACCGACTGGTTCAACGATGATAGCAAGGCGAACACGTTGTAACGGCCCGCCAACGGGCAATCAATGATATTTTGAGTTTAGGGGAATTTGAGGGTTTAAATAAACTCAAAATCCGCCGGGCTGAGGTTTATCAATGAAGTCCATTATCGGGTGTGATTTTAGGCGTACATCAATATCATCAATGAACTAACTTGGTCAGATATCAGTTGCCTCGAAATTAGAGCGAGCGTTAGATGGATTTAGTGCGAAAAATGTAGCACACAACTTTTTTCAGTATCGTCTGGAGTCGAGTTAACAATTTCAACCCCCAGGCTGCGCCGAAGTTTTTCAATCATCCATGTTTCTTACCTTTTTGAAATAGTAAGTTTTGAGGGGAGAAAAAAACATTGAGTAACTTTAAGAAAAAACCTCCGTCAGAACAACCCCCCCCGTTGAGAAAATTCTCCTCGACCCCCCATCTCAAAATTTTAATCCCCCAGTGCCAAAAGTGTCTGATGTTGACCCCTCACCCCATCTCATTTTGACCTATGCGAGTTCTAGTGCTGACAGCCAGTCAGATTGTAAGAGGCCTAGCAGATCACGTGTCACCGGATCCGAGTCACGTGAGTACGAACGTGATGAATTAAGAAGATACCAATGGCATGGAAAACGGATTGTATCTTCGGAGCTCGGCCGTCTACAAGGTTCCGGGTTTTGTCTTTTTCAGTCATTGAGACGTCGCCAAGCTTGGACTAGCACTAAGGTCGTATGGCACTGGATGAAACACGGGTCCGCAATAAAGCGTCACGTAATGGACGTAGCTGTTGGCTTATGCCGAAGTTTTGGCTGCTGAAATATATGCGATCTCGGATTATCTAGAAACTATTTCAAGAAAATTTTCGAGCGCATATTTCTGTTGATTCGAATAAATTTGCATCCAATTTGTCAATAGAACACTTGCCGGCCCCGTGGTTACAGTAGACGCACTTTTAGTCGATGTTATACGCATTGTATAGGCCCACCTGCTTTTAATCGACGAATTTCCAATCCAATTGAAATCCTATTGGATTTTAATTTATTAGAAACGGTCCTCAACTCCCAACGGGAGGGAGAGTTCATAGTTTATGCTGTAGGCCTATCGTAACAGTATAACGGGCTTGTTTACATTCAGTTTCCTATTCTGTCACAGTGTTAACGTGCCCCGAGGCCTCCATGCCGATGTCGTTCTCGTTAAGCAGCTCAAGTTACGTTAATCCCATTTCGCCGCCCACAGTTACTGTAGGCCTATAGCTACAAGCCTACAACACAGCCAGTGCTGCGTTACATTCGCATCAAACAACAGCTGGTGGTCGCTTACAGATTGGTCCCGGAGCAATGCTACTCAAAGCAATGAATTCGTATTAGAACAATGACACGACTGCGTCGCATTCCTCGTTTCAGATCAAATACGTTCATTAGTCGCTTACGAAATAGCTAGCTAAAAACAAAAAAAAATTGTTTTAAAAATACGCCTAGACTACTGGCCAACAGCACTCCTGCGTTATCACTTATGCGGCTTGAAGCGAAGTTAATATAGAAACAGTACTGCGGCCAAGTATTAGAAACAGTACTGCGGCCAAGTATTAGAAACAGTACTGGGCCAAGTATTAGAAACAGTACTGGGCCAAGTATTAGAAACAGTACTGCGGCCAAGTATTAGAAACAGTACTGTGGCCAAGTATTAGAAACAGTACTGTGGCCACACGTAAAGAACCGCCTTCTTGAAGCGATTCTTTGTGTACTGAATTAGTGTTGTGTATTGTAATATATTGCAGTTTGTTGTCCGTTTATTTTCAGTATTGAAGCGTATGTTAAACAAATTAATGATTGGTTAATTTCTCGTGCTATGACCGTTTCATAAAAATGAGATGTTCAATTCTGGATTTACTACTCTACAGCGTTTGCTTTTAGTACGCAACAAATTAGTCGAGAGCCACTCTCGTATTATAATCGGATAGTCCATCATACCCCGTCTTCTCGAGTACTGCTACGCTCTGCTCCAGTTGTTATGCGTGGCGGCCTGTTTGGTTATTCAGCGTCACGGCCTGACGTGACGCCGGTGAGTCGTTCTGCGTTTTCTATTTCATTACCGAGGCGACAGTAGAGTGCATTAACATCGAGACGGATCAGAGCGGGACGCGCACTGACTAATTAATTATTGATGCGCGCAGAAATGTACAGCTTTAAAAACTAAGGCCTCCTTTCCACGATGCATATTCTGCATGCAATTTACGCGCAATTTTGCATGCAATTTTGCATGCAACCGTGTTAAGAAAATTACGATGCAAAGTGTCTTTAACTGGGCTTCGTGCAAGCCGTGCATGAAACCCAGTCAAGGAAATCGTTGTCATGACAACGGTCGTCCGTCCGTCTTTACAAGATTGCATGCAAAATTGCATGCAAAATTGCATGCAAAATTGCATGCAAAATATGCATGATTGAAAGAGACCCTAAGACGTCTCGTCCTGCAGCCTGGCAGGAGGTCTACTATGCTTTCTCTATACAATCCTGTATAATAGACTAGTAAGTAGACATGGGCCTGTGCGAAGCACCCTGCAGTATAATTTACTGACTGCTTGCTAAGCAGTTGCTAAATTATGCGCTTGAGTCGTGGCAGTGATAGTATATGATTCTAACATGGTTAATGCCGCTGTACTGCCAAGCTTTATTGGGGGCAATGTTTTGACGCGTATGTCGGTTTATAGTTCCAGCTGCTCGTAATAGCAAATCGACTTATATTTTGAATGCGGTCAATAAATTAACACCAGCCTATCTTTGCTTAAAAAAATAACCACTACACCACCACACGAGAACAACACACATCGTGATGCGCGAGCTTTTGATTAGATGAACATTCATTGTTAATTCAATATTTTGGTTGAAAGCACATTTTGTATCAAATTGTGTAAAATGTTGACCAACTTCTTCAATAATCCGTCACAGCAGACTAATGCTAGACTTAAGGCGGCTAGTGTATGCTGGACTAATCTCATTTACCATGAAACTGCATGATGTCCTATAGTGCGGTAATCGAGTTCAGTTTTCTATGGGTTGTGGCTCGAGGCTACTGGACCGGATTAGTGGATGAAGACGTTTGTCTTTGCTCGAAGCAAGCATCGTTCCTGCTCTGTGGATCTAATATGACATCTGTAGGACCCTATTTCAAGCTAAGATTGGCAGTGATGGCTTCGGAGGCACCGTCAAAGAATCCATCAAGGATTACTCTAAGTTTATTGAAATAAAAGTCTAATTCTCTTATTTAAGCCTTTCGCTTGTAGTTACTGTATAGAAATGGAACGTCTAAACTGACATTAGGAAGACTATATTTGGTAAAGTCTGCAATACGCTATCCTGGCAAATTCTGACATGTTGAAACACCAGAACACGAGTACGCTGTCAATTTTTTTTAAAGAATGCATGTTTGTTTTATCTATTTTTGTTATACCGTACGCGCTTCATTAAGTGCCTCGTCATGTAGACCTTTGGAGTCCAGTTGTAGTCAGTCGTATGCGCTAACTTGTGCTTGACAATGATGCAATTAACATCATACAACGGAATATAATGTCGCTCCCTTTTCCTTCCCTCTGTCAATGTGTAATATATCAATATCATCCGGATTCAGCCCTCAAATCTCAAGCATTATTAGAGACCATAAGGATTCCTGACTCCGAGCGTTGCCCATTAAATATGACCAGCGTCCGCGTCCTGGCATCTCGCGGCATATTCGGACATTGCTCTCGGCACGCTGCGTTCAGCATCACAGGACACTCATCCCTGATATTGGACTTGCAGCCTTAGTGGTTGAGTTGTTCCTTGAGATCGGGCCTGCCCGTTTGAGGCTCATGTATAACAAAATACAGGGCGCTGTTGTTTCTGATGAGATCTTGCAAAAATGTTTTTTTGAACATTTGGTCAATGCATGTTTTGTTTAGTGTTCGTAGCCAAAATTTCAAATGTAATCGATGCAGATCTCGGCGTAGACTGCTTTGTAAAATTGCAATTTGAAAATAATTGCTAATTTGGTCCCGATCGGGATGATTTATAAGCGTCTTTGTGTGGACGAATGAGTGTCGCTCAAGGAACATCTTGAGAAGCGTACGATTCTGATTCAGAATATAATCATGGTTCACAAGTGCAAGCCTGCGTGTTGATATAGGCTAAGCTTCACAAGTATAGGCGTATATGATGCAGAAGTGTAGCTATGATTTGATTTGGAAGTGTGTGAATGATTTATGAGGTTTCCGATGGCGTCTTTCGACGCCGAAATGGACCATAAGCCCAGTATTATTATTATCATTATTATCATTATTACTAAGTGCGTAATTCAAAAGAATGCACGATTCTGATGTGAATGATTCAGAAGCGTGTAGGTCTATTCTGCAAAAGTGTATGATTTATAGAAGTACATGATTCGTGATTGTAGAATTGTCACGGTATGTAATTGAATGTACATTTCGCGAATGCCCGATTCGCAAGTCTTTTATTCAGAAGTTCAGCCTTCGCAATTGCATAACTCAGAAGTGTATTATTCAGAAGTTCGTAACGCGCGAGTGTGTTACTCTGCGCAATGTCATTTGTCGGAGTTCTGCGCTAACGAGAATTTAAGATGCACCGACTGACGCCCACTCGACCAGCAGTCATCAATCTTTATGACAATTAATTTGGATGAAGCGACTTTTGTGTCACCCTGTACTCGATGTGTAACCAGTGACCACCCTGTATTCCCAGCAGTAATGAGCAGCAGGCCCGTAGCGTGAGGAGGGCTGGAGGGGCAGTGCCCCACTGCTCTCAGAAAATTGAACATAAGCCTATGCTGTTTGCCCCCACTTTGCTCTTTGTGCAAAAGAAGTTTTTGCCCCCTTGCTCAGATCAAAATTTCTGTCAGCACCCTCCCGCCCCGACCTCGCTCGTGAGTTTGATTTGAAGGGAAAAGTGTCAGTGTGCAATGACCCAAAATGCTTCCCCCCCCCGCTGAAAATGATCATGCTACGGGGCTGAGGCTCTATAAATTCAGAGGTGCGCAATGTCGGAGGATGTAGGATGTACTCGGGGTGCACACATCCAAAATTGACTTTCGGCCAGGTTTGTATTGTTGTTTTTCCGGTTGTTTAGGGACGCGCTCATAATATGAATGGTACGCGTCTGGTCTGTGCTTGGGTATGAGTGGTAGCACTGGTTTTGCTATGAGCAGAGAAGTCACATGTTTTGGTTTGGAGTGTTCCTGGGATTGAGTGGATATGGAGGTGGTAGTGGACTTGAATGCTGACGGGAAGAGCAAGCGCGAATTAAAGTAGCCTAAGCCTCTGCTTGCTCTAGTAGGCCTACGTCGTATTGTTACGTTTAAGCAACAAGATTTCAAGAGGCGTTGCAATATACCGTGCACTATATGAAATTGAGCCAACGCGTACATTAATACTGAATCCATGAATTTGATAAAATGAAAGGTTTTCAATGAAATGTTTGAAATCCATGAATTAAATGTTTACTTCAGACGAAGATCAGCGTGTCTTTGAATATGAAGGAGTCGATGCCAAAAAGCAAAAGTCAGCCGTAGCCTATCATGCCTTCTCATCTGATACTAGGCCCATATACGCGGCGTGAATCGGTGTTAGCCTGCTGCTGCCAGGGGTGAGTGTAGCCTACCAGTACGCTAATATATGCTAATACATAAAGGATGTTCGTCGTCAATTTATTTCTTCATACTAGACATTTGAGATTGTTGTCATAACTATGGTGCGTTTAGGCTACGTTCGATGCTCACCAGGCACATTCGATCTGTGTTCTTTGAACTTGTTTTTCTTGGTGTTCATATCCTGTGCTGTTTTTTCTTTATTATTTTCTTTGTTATTTTTTTGTCAAGTTCCTTTTCAGTCGTACTTAAATAACTGCCTGTTAAGGATTAAGTAGGGGTGTATACCCATACGGAGCTTTTTGTTTCTTCTTTACTTAGTCCTTGTTGTTCCGCATGATTTCATATGTACTGTTCATGTATGATACATTGTACGAAACAATAAACTTTGAAAAAAGTAGAATGCAAGCATCCTGTGCGAACACGTGAGTAGAATGTAGTATACGAATTTCTTCATGGGCTTAAGACATTGCGAATTTGGAAATTGTTTTTCTATGCCGTATTAAATTCGCTTACTTTCTAGCTCATTAAAACTAACGTCTGCAAGCAAATAAGCCGCCTCGCTGTGCATGAATAGGCTACGAAACCTATGTGCTATCATCAAATCGACCAACTGTGCAGTTAGCAGTTGCTGGGTTCTAGACGATTGAGTTTCCTCTCCGCGGGGGGTCGTACAGCGACCAGGGGCTGTTCTACATTATAGATGAGTTGGGGGATGAAGCCCCCACCCCAGCAGCATGAATTATTTATTCTCTGTTATATTTTGAAACGCAAGTACGATTTAAACAATAATGTGTCTTATCTCCCCCAACCGGTAAATTGAATCCCCTCCCCAACCCTACCGGCAATTTAGCACGATAATAGCCTTTTGGTTGTCAAAAAATTAAGTGAGCACCCCCCCCTCTCCCGGCCGCAAGTTTCTTCGGGAAACAAAAAATCTGATCACCCCCTCCACATTATTCCAGGAACCGCCCCTGATAACGACTTGTTTACTCCGGATGTTAGGAGGCCGTCCACAGAGGGCACCACAGAGAGCGACTCAAAGGGTTCCACGGGTCATTAAAGTCGCAACGACAATGCGAGGACTTCGAGCGGTTGCCATGGTGAGACAAGGCGCTCAATAATTAAATGAGAATCTGCTGCTGTATCTGAGTTTCGCGTGGCGTCACATCCGGTGCAAATAGCAAGATGGCGTCACAGTCTGCAAGCTTAGTCAATATGCTTTCCTTGTCAATACGACTTATTAAGCGTATTTGAAGCTAATGCTTGTGCGGCGATGTGAGCACACGAGCATGATCAAACAATTGTTCTGACCAATTCTCAAAACGTTATCATTAAACGTCTAGAAATTCGAACCTGGTGCTATTTTCAATGTAAGTTAAGATAGGCGTTACGGTAGATTCTAGACACAGCGACGCCGCTGCTCGTCTGAAAGTAAATATTCGAATAAGTCCATTGCAGACGTGGAGTGGAGAAGCATCCATCTTCGTGAAGCAATAGACCTACTTGCCGTACGGAGTGTGTTTGCTATTTTGATCTAAAATAGGCGCATGATCTTTTACGGCGAGATCGTATGGCCGACCGTTTATGAACGATATTTGCTTCGATACTCGCTCATACGATGTGAGCTTATATTTTCGAAGTATAGGCTGGACAATTTAAGGCTTCACGTACTTGTAGGCCCACATGCATAGTTTTACTTGGACACTATTAACCTATCTGTAACCCCCTGTAGCCATCAATTTCAATTAGGCTCATACTGTAATTTTTAGTCATGCGGTCACATTTTGAGGGCTAATACACGGATTTGACTTGAACCATGTTTATTATCGAACGATGCAAAATTACAAATGGCAGTCTGACTTACAACAGCCTGGAGTAGCGGCGTCATTGTAGCGCCACGCGGCCTAATAAAGCATTATAGTGCCGTGAATACCACGACGGGTTACGCAGGCTTTGTATGCTTCCAGTGCTTCCATCTCGACGTGCGAAACTAAATCAACCGCCCGCTGTATGCCCAAGCGATGAGCGTCGGCTTATGTTGTGCGTGCACGGGATCCATGCAGTTCTCGTTGCATGCTAGCATGCTAACGACGGAGACTAATGACGGCTTATATCAGCAGCGGCGGCTGGATCATTCGACAGAGGGTCTGATTACGGTCACGGTCGAGGGTTGCCGAGGGCTGCTGCTGCATTCGCGTGATGCTCGCGAGTTCGTCAATAACGCGAAGATGGGCATTATAGGCCCCTGCTCTTGAAATCTGCCATAGTTTGCAGTCTCGGGTACTGTAGTTGCTGGCGCATTTCGCACGCAGCCAACTCATCAGAATTCAAATATCTAAGTTACTGCATTTCTAACTGCGCATGTAGCCTAGCCAGTGTCAACGGTACTGGGTTCTTCGAAGGTACATGTAGCCTAGCTACATAGAATAAATTTGGATTGTATGATTGGTTTTTTTGCAGTTTAGCTGCAAATGATCTGCTACATCTGCTATAAAAGGTGTGTAGCACAAAGACTATAATCGTAGGCCTACAGTCCGGTTCTATGCAAGAGAGGTGGCATAATTACTACGCGGCTATTTGTGAACACGGAGTTGTATACAAACGCTATGCAATCTGATATTCACTGATTAGAGCATCAGCAAACCTGCTGCACACATCATCGACCTTCGCCAGCGCGTCCGAGGCCGTGTGGAACCATCTACCGGAGGACATCAGATCGGCTAAGTCCCTTTTCTCCTTTAAATCC
>JAQIWG010003758.1:0-17252 GCA_034695025.1 Chamaedrilus cognettii | reverse complement strand
ATATAACTTTTCCAATTAACTGTAACTGAAATGAATCAGTTAACTGAAACTGATAAGGAAGAACTGAACTGTAACTGATAAGAAAACGAAAACTGAAACTGAATTGAAAACTGTAACTGATAGGGAAAAAATAACTGTAACTGAAACTGATAAAAAAAGTGCTACTGAATTAACTATGCTGTACTTGCTGTAGCCCATTGCTATAGCCAAGTTCATGTTCAGTCAGCGCTCTCTAGTTACGCAAATGATTCGTTTTCAACCGTTCTGTCTTTAGATGTCTTCAAAAATTCCACACAAAAACATCAACAACTTTCACAATCTTCCTAGCCTAATTTCAATTTTTTTCAATTTTATATCTTTCATTGCTGCGTTAATGCGAAAATTAATTCAATTAAAACTAACAAATACAAAATATATGCTAATTTAAATAGGAAGCATCATATAATTTTAATGTAAACACATTTTCAAGATTTATTTTGAAATTTTGTGGATGAAATTGCAGTATAACTGTTTGGTAAAAGTGCTAGCCAATAGTTTTGTTGAGCAAAATAATGTGATTAACTTCTAATGCTCTACCCTCTGTCCCTAATTTAAATCCCCTCTCCCCTTCACTCTCTCAGCGACTATTGTGGATATATTATGTCCCAGCTTGAGATGTGTCTATTAAATTAATGGTATCATAAGCATGATCTCGTTTAGTTCTTGACGATCTTATCTGGTGCAGCTATCCTCCTAGGGTGCAGCGCCATACAGTGAAATGTTTAGTTGGATTGTCAATAAGCCCTTATTGCGTGCACAGCTGACACTAAATAGACGCGTATACTAGACATGTATATATGTAGATTGCACTTGTAACGCAAGAAAAATGTCATGCAAACGGTGATTGAAAACACATCATTTGCTTGAATCGTGGGTGCGGATGAATTGCGTCAGACTATACAGAAAGCGGTTTTGAGCGGTATGTATAATAAAATTTTTGTACATAAATAACGTGCCATTCACGTTATTTATGTATATTAGTGCATTTATGTATTTTTGTTCTTCACGTTTATTTATGCACGTTATTACTCTTTCTGCAATAGATGTCTGATGACTGAACCGTAGAATGAAAGGTTCCGTGCAGACGCTTATGGCTCGCAGCGACACCGAGGACTCCTACGAGGCGCCGGGGGCGCTCGGTCCCCCTGGCCCCCTGGGAGCTGGTGTGGCCCACCAGCTCGTCCCCTCCTCTCTCGATTTGGACGACGAAATCCTCGACAAGTCGAATGATCGGACAATCCACAGTGGTCACTTCATGGTCAGCCATGTCCACGATGACCGAGAGGGGGGCACCACTGGGGGGCTTAAGGAAGAGATGGCGGGGGGCGAAGGGGAGGGAGGTGGCGAGCGAAGGGAAGGAGATGGAGGTGTTAGGGGGGGTGTGATGGCGGTGGAGGGAGGGGGCGAAGAGAGGTGCATGGGACTGCCTGCACTGGGGATAGATGAGTCGCTGACGAAGCTCTTCAACTGCATGACACTTGCTTACAGGTGAATTAAAGATTGAGTACCATTAAATGTGGCGTTTAGCTTGATACTAAATACCTGTGGGCCTGTATAAATATGATAAATATTCATATTATGTTTTGTTGAGTATTATGAGTGGTGATGCCATCCGCATTTAGTAAGTTAATTACGGTGTGTTACAATGTAACAGAATGCCAGCTCCACCATCACCCATGCAAGTGAATCACAAGTATATCACAGAATACAAGTGATAGCAGCAGTGTACAGATTGTCTTAATTTCTTGTTATAATTTTATTGCAATGCAACTAACAAACTTGATTCATTGGATATAGCTCAAATTTGTTACATGTTGCATTTATCCTTGTATTGTTGCCCCAGTCAGTTGTGCCTATGTTGATGCGTGCAGTGGCAAGTTGACGTCGCCCAAGTGGAAGAACTTCAAGGGCGTCAAGGTCCTGCTGAAGGACAAGATCCGATTGAACAACATCATCTGGAGGGAGTGGTTCATGCAGTGTGAGCGCACTGAGTATGCTGGGGTTTAGGACTATATCTGTCCTTACTTTCATTAAGCGCTCAAACCAAATTTAATTTTCACGGCTATTACTAAGTCAGTATTAAAACTATTTTTTGTCGATGGCTTAACGCATGTCAAACGGTATTATTTGAGTGGCTTGCAGGTTGAGGACGTATACATCACACTACAACATTGCGCATGTATTCTTGTGATGGTTTTACATTTATAGGATTGTATGCACACTGTTTTATCGTCTGAATGCTGGTTTGCATGAAATCCGAATTGATAGTTGCTGAAAATGATTGATTGAAGGGATATGTAATTATGTTTTTATAATCATGTACTTGGATTTTATGTGGATCTACAGCGCTATATTTAGATTTGTGGCGTGATTTTTTGTTGAAGAGAAATGACTGAAGTACGAGTACAGTGCATGATACTGAGAATGATGTATTGTGTGGTGCCTGCAGATATAAAGGGTCATTCTCCAGTCATCTGTCAGTTTGAGCCGCCGATACCCGACCCAAATCTGACCAATCCAGAGGTGAGCTCTTAAATAGAAATATTTAAAAACAGTCTCAGTCGATCAGTATGTCATTTTGATGGTTTTTGGGATCTTGGGATTTGGGAAGTTGGACTGCGTTGAAGCTTATGCATGCAGTCTAAGTTTCCTGACCAAAGACTTAAATTCTCTGCAAACTGGGGAAAGCGGGAATTGTTCTACAGTCCAAAGCTTTGTGAGTGTGGAGGGCATTAGGCAACTAATGAAGCATTTGCAGTTGTTTGCTTGGCCCACACGCATTGAACTGCACTATAATAGTCATTGTTACTGCACATGATCCTTGACGACCCACTGCAGTCTGGGGTAAAATGAGAATGGATCAGCTGCCCAGAGTCCCCGTTGAGTCGTAAATGGTGATCAAAGAGGAAGGTTGACTCTTTGGACTATAATAGTCGTTGCTGCTGCACACTGTTCTGAGATCCCCAACGATCCTTGAACTCGGAACCACTGCCAAAAAATGAGAGCCGAGACTAGACGGGGTGATGGGTGCTGGCAGGCATAGCTTGTAGCTAGACGCGCTGTGGTGGCAGGCGACTCGCTCAGAGCGGAGGACCTGGAAGCTGCGACTTGACTCGGTGGCCAACGACTACAGGAAGTGGCAGCGATATTTTCGCGAGAAGTTCTCTCAAGGGTTCGGCGACCCAAACGTTCGCTCCTCAGAGGTATGTCGTCATGCTGTGTGTTTGTCTTTATTCTCTGGTGAATGGTTTAATTGATGATAGTTTAACTCAGAAGCATTTGCTTGCAGAAGAAAAATTGTTTGTGTATATTCACAGAGGCATCATATTGCTTTTTTTACTTATTTTTTCTGTTATCTAAAAATGTTTTGTTTGCCGTCCATGCGTCGTAACGAAGCAATAATTAAAATTAAAATTTGATTAAATATTTTCAATTACAGTATTGGGGTTGAATAAGCATGCACCGCAGACGCAATTATATTGGATTTAAAAAAAATTATTCTGCATTAAGTCTCTGCACTCCCTGGTTATTATTGTTTTTGTGAAACGCAGTGACTCAGATTTTCTGCATCCAGTCCTTGCTTTATCCTGCTTGAAATGACCCACGTGTCTCTCCCTGTCTGCCCTCAGCTCTCTAGCGGTGGCAGCGGAGGGGTGGGCAGCGAACTGCTGCCGTGGGGGGGCGTGGTGGGGGGCGCACAGGGCGGGGGCTGCGTGGGGGGCGCCGCCCCTTTGGCCCCTGTCCAGTCAGCACGTCTGAGCACCCAGAGCATCCTCGACATGCCGACCCTCAGCGACCAGCTCTTGTCTGACGACGACTTCTTCACAGACGTCTCCGACACACTTTTTGGAGGTAATTTGTCTCTGACACGCTCTTCACAAGTAATTTGTCTCTGGTACGCTCTTTGGAGATAATTCTTCACTGACACGCTGTTAGGAGGTAATTTGTCTTTGAATCTCCATGTCTCAAGACATGGAGATACCGCAAATCATGGGAACATGGTACTGTAGGCATTCTAAAAGTGAATTAAATATGGCAAAAAAATTATTTCAAGCGATAAAGGATGGCGGCTATCCCTAAGTATGTGCAATACAACAGCACTTGTGTGCGCTCCACGTCAGGAGGTGCGTGTTACTGGACATCCCTTTTGCATGAATTTTTTTTTTTTCGTGTCTAACGCGAAAAGAGCACTATTTTACGTGTATATAATATTTGCAAATGAATTCATGACATCGCCGACATATTTTTATGACAACTGTATCTGTGCCGTTTGCTAAGCGGGAGGTGGTGGTGACTATGGTGGAATGGGGGTATATGGGGGGGCTCAAGGGGGGGAGCTGCTCCAGCCGACCTTTGAAGAAATCATGGATACCCTCGAACCCTCCCAGCCTCATCGAATAGGTTTGTTGCCCCTCAGCAGCTAAGTGCTAGGTGTTTATGATATAATTAATACTGCTTGAGCCACGATCAATGTTAGCTTTCGACCTTTTGTTAGTTGTATCAAACCATTAGTCTGCACATAATCTATTCCATGTCGTTTTAACTCGTACTTTAAAATGGTTTTCGCCTCTCTTTTAATTAAACTTGCTGAACATAATGCCCAAACTGTGCAATGATTTGTTGAATTTTTTAAGAAGTAGTATTCAATTGTGGCAATAATTAATTAGTTACGCAGCGCTTGTTTCTTCTAGTTGACTTCAAAGGCTTCGGTCGGCTGTCTGCGAGCAGTGGCATTAGCTGCAACAACCGCTATCAATCCTTTATCAATCAGAACGCGGGGACGGGCGCGCAACAAATTCGCGTCAGCCAATCGCAGCAAAGGAACGTTTTTCAACCGGGTCCGACGCTGGGGGATGTTTTCGCTGCCTTTGCGGCACAAAGCGCTACTTCCCCCGCATTGAACTACAACGCGGGATTCCCTTCGTCTAATGTTAATTCTCAACGACAGCCATCGCACAATGTTGCTTCATTCGTCGGGGGTCAACCCGTCGTTGCTAGCGACGCATCGGGTAACTTCAGCAAGCCGGGTTTGGAACAGTTTGACTGCTACCAGCCGGTCGGCTACAGCGACTCGGTCGATCAGTATTTCAACCTCCTGCTTCAGGCGGAATTGGGGGGGGGGCAGCCGCCGTCCTCCCCCGCACCCCCCCCTCACCTCCCGACCATCTCAGAGAACTATGGGATGGCCAGCTCCGACGCAGCGTCGGGGGTCGATGACGCGGAACAATTTGAGATCGAAAACAAATCTGGGGCATCGAAGCGAGGGGGCGGGGGGCCGTCGTTTGGACTTTTTGACTACGGGGCAAGCGAGGATCAGGAGCGTGTTTTAGTCGCGGCAGAGGGGCGGGTGCTAGCTGAGGCCCGCGAGGAAATGAGGCCGCCGCATGGGTTTGTTGGAATTTCTGGGGAAAGGGGAGGGGGGTTGGAGCGGACCATGGCCCCCCTGCCACAGTCACAGGGGGCGCCGGTGTCACATAGTTTGTGTGATCTGAAGCCTATGCACGGCAGGGGGGGCGCGGGGGGGATGGGGAGGGCGGGGGGGTCCCTGAGGGGGGAGCCAGGAGGGCATCGACGGGGTCTCTGCTTGCCGCGCAGCTCAGTGGGGGGGGAGGCTTTCGTGTGCCACAGGTTGGAGGCCGTGTGGCTTCGCTGCTTGGATTTTTTAATTTTGAAAACTATATTTATATATTTTGCGTATTGAAAACTATATACGGTTTTTTAGTAAATACTAAATAGATTATGGATATTTTAATAGCCATTATGCATTGTGCTTATTTAAAGTAGGAATATTTGAAGATTTAAGTATTCTGCTCCTTCCAAATTGAATGACTACAGGTTTTTATTTAACTGAAATTTGTGATTTTATTTTTATATTCCTTCTACACACCAATTTGCGCGTAGCAAACAACAAATCTTCCTCGATCCAAGCCGAAGTTTGGCTCCGGACCCCTGCAGCAGCAGCAGCAGCAGCAGCAGCATGGGGGTCCAGGGGGTCATGGAGGGGGAGCGTTCTACCAGCAGGGGGGCAATTTGTCACCCCTGCCCCTGCAGCAGCAGCCCCCTGGGCAGGGAACTCCTAGGAGAAATTCTCTCCTAGAAGCTCTACTCAACCGTGGTGAGTACGGTACTCTGTGACGCGAGTGCAAAATAAATGCAACACTGAGTATAAACTAAGTGCAGCAATATGTACAAAACAAGTGCAGCCAGAGGTACAAAATAAGTGTGAAATAGATGCATCAATAAGTGTGAAATAGAAGTTAATTTCAAGTATTAATATAAATTGCATTTGTTTTCTTTGAAGCACTAGGACCTAAATTTTAGATTAGTGACTGACTATATGTTCTATAATTCTTGCTGTGGTCTGGATAATGAATGCAATAATTTGTGCAGTGGAACGGTCAAATGTTGATAATTTTATGCCTATGAAGTAAATTCAGATATAGGGCCCTCTGATTGGTTGAATGTTTGCGCTTGAGTTCTGATTGGTGGTAACGCGGCTTGTTGCAGAGAGTTCCCCGGTGAAGGTGAGTTCGTACCCGGGAATGACGACCGCCGCTGCCCCCGCCCCCACCGGGGCTGGGGGGTCTCCAGACGTATCTCAGAAGCGCCGACGCATGCGACACAAGAGTACGTTGCATCCATAGAGTTCTTTGAACAGTTTGGCGTTGTGTGAGATTTAGATACTGTACTGTGTTTTAAATGTACCGATAATTTTTTTGTATTCATGCAGTGCAATCGAAAGCGATGCGTGTCAATGATTATTTGGATGCAGTACTTCTTCGTATGAATGCATTTTTGTGTGATTTATTTCCTTAGTATAATATATTGTCAGTTGATTTCTGTCATTGTTTCCTCTTTGTCTTTTGTATTTGACGCATTACAGAACAAAACAACTACTGTCAAAAATGGATGCGTGTCGATCCGTGGACAGAATGCCTGCAGTTTGATTCAGCATACTCAGTGGACTAACATTTTTAATTTTAATTTTAATTTTAGTAAACTCTTTGTTAATTTTAATTTTAGTATCTAATATTATCATATTTGAATTTGGCTTGAACTAAGAAGCAATTAATTCAAATTGTTTTGTTTATCAGGTGACCAGATGGTGGGTCGATACAGTTCAAACTGGTCCGGAGGGAGTCGAACAACCGAATTTGTTCCCCGTCCATCCCCTCTCCAGCCCCCCTCTCGGCGCTCTCCCCTCTCTCTCCAAATCCACCCCCCCAAACCACTCCCTATTGCCCCCGCTCCCCCACTCGCCCCCAGAGATGCAATGTCCGGCATTAGCGCCGTCTTTCAGCCCATTAACCCTCTGGGGGCTGGGCTAGCTGCTTTAGCGGGGGGGCACTTGTCAGGGGTCAAGCAGGGGTCATTGCAGGGGTCATTGGGGGGGTCAAGGATGAGCTTCACCGGGGTCACGACGGGGCTGACGGTTACTGGACCCATGGCGACAGTAAATGATTTTGTTAAATTTTGGGTAACACTTTATTTTGTGTTGATTTTTTAGATTTTGTCTGAATTTTTTGTATATATAGATCGTGCTTTTGTATTTTTATTTGAGCTACATTGTCTCGTAATTCCACTGCTACGGTGTTTTTTTTTTTTACAGTGTAACCGTGTGTAGTACAAAAAGATTATATACAGTCAGATTCTGTGCAAGAGAGCCTGCACAGAACCTGAAACTGCTCCCCCTTCAAGGCCTCATCAAGTTGAAGGCATCATCAAGTTGAAGGCAGCACGTACTTTGGCGTACTTTGGCGCCAATCCTGTGCTTTGGCGTACTTTGATGTTCAGCTGTGAGCAATTTCACAGCTACAATGTGGTCTTATAACTATACTGGTATAGTTTTTTAATTACAATTGGCACTGTAATGCCAGTGCTATAAGGTGATCATGTATATCTACAGGGTGGTCGATCGGCGCAGATTTGTTACGTTGTTCAATCCCAGGCCCCATCAGCAGCAGCAGGGGTGGGAATCGTGCGGGGTAGGGGGCGGAAAGGGGAGGGAAGGGGAGGGGTTAAAGCGGAGGGGGAGGGGGAGGGGGCAGGGAGCAACTTTCAGAGGACGCTGCAGCTCGCCGCTCTCAACCAGCCGTTTAGCATGGGCGCTGTTGGGGGAGGGGACCCGGCCTGTCTCCTGCCCCCCGATGGAACACGTGAGTCAGTCTTAGACCTACATCGACCATTAACAAGTTAACTGTGAGTTGGCTGATTGCTGCATTATATTCTAAGAAAAGTAATGTCATGCTAGGCATGAACCTTTTTGACAAAGTCACTTTTTTAACAGATAATCCGGCAATTGAGCCAACTCGCAGTTGACGCGCAATGGTGGGTGTGGGCCTTAGATTGCATCAATGATGTGTGCTGAGATCGAGCAATAAGTTGACCAATGAGTGTGTGTGAACCACGGTTAGATTACGATTTTGTGATGAGTGCAGTGCCCTCATTGGCCCGTCTATAGCTCGATTTAGATGTCGGTCTCAGCCAATCCAGCATTAGAACTTTGTTTCGATGTCAGAAGCAGCGTTTGCTGCTAAGCAGTAGCTTGCAATTTGACAGATTTGTCGAAACCTGGAGCGGATCGCTTTCAATTTAATTGGATTCAGCTGCGTGTGAGTGCGGCTCATGGACTTTAGTTTAGTTGTTCAGCTGTAATGAAGGTCATAGGAATATATCTGGATCTTGCCTGATGTTGTCTGTCTCTAGAGATATACTTTTGTTTGTCTCTAGAGATATCCTGTTGTTTGTCTCTAGAGATATCCTGTTGTTTGTCTCTAGAGATATCCTGTTGTTTGTCTCTAGAGCTCGTTGAGATATCCTGCGGTGCCTCCAGTCTACTGGACTCGCTTTCCTTTGACTCTGTGCCGGTATGTGGAACCTGTATTTGGGGACACTCGTGCATTCCTAGAGATTGCTTGCGGAAAATCGTTATAGCTATATTTTATGTGTGATACATATGAAGTTTACTCTCACTAGAGCAGAAGAAAATCACAAAATTAACAAGAAACGTGCATCAAAAAGTGCGACAAGTTAAAACAGGTGCATCATGGTATAAAATGAATAAAGTTAAGACTAATACACGGTAAGGCATTGACGATTTTGAAGTTTCAAGTAGGCTACTTAAATCTGAGAGTTAGGCCCCGGTTCATTAATAAATTGCATAATTGTAGCTATGAGCCATGAACTACTAATAGCTAGGCTGCATCAGAAATGCCAATAATGAAGTGTATAGACGCAGTTAGTCAATATAGATCATAGTAAATTTTATAATAACACAAAGTAATGTTATAATGCAGCAATGTTAAACTCGACTGCAGATAAACCGACTGAGAACGTTTCTACGCGAGTAAATAGGAGAAGATTGCCCAATGGGACATGGCAAGCAGTGCAGTGTGGCACGATTAATTATTAATTGCAGTGAAGAGATGAAATATATGTTTAACTTACGCAAATGCAATAATGCGTGCTAGATATTACGTAACAGGGTAACGGTGTATAGCACATAAGTAGGAGCTGCAGCACACCTGCATGCACACCATCTTCATGAGCACCTTATAATAGTGAATGATCACTTATTCTAGTCTATGGTATTCTTTCAGAAAAAAGTCTCCAGACCTTATTGGCACGCGCCGCAGCACAAGAGTTATGACAAATGTCACATTTAACGCACAGAGTTTCTAGTTCACCAGATCCGATCATGTTAAACAAAACACTGGCCGGAGATAAACAGATTTCCTTCAGACGAAGTAGAAAATTTAGGTGCTTCAGATCAATGAGATATTGTAGCGGCAGGGTGCCTGTGCAATATTGGCACTGATCTAATATACGCTGGTCAAAAGTTGAGAATAATTTAACAAATGTAGCGTTATATACATAGCAAAGATTTGCCAATTGAGCCTTATACAGTTTTACAGTCTCAAGACCATAGGTCAAAATTGGAAAGCATTTCACAGATGTTAGCGATAGCGTGATGGAAAGAGAGTTTGTACCCACCGTCCCCAACAGACTATTTAGTGAACCAAAATACTTGGCTTTTGTTTGATGGAAATCACACTTCAAATTTTTACCAGCTAGGAAACAAATGCCAAAGTAACGTAATTGTTTTTCCCAGGGCACTGGAGTTTCACCAATAGTTAAGTTTTTTTACAAATGAATTGAAATGTTTACCAATTCTAATGCACCATGATTTTTTGACATTTATACACATATCTAAGTGCTGGAATTTAGTTGAACAAATTTTGAGCATTTTCTGTAAATCTGATAATGATACTGAAATTAACAAAAGATCGTCTGCATACATGAATGCGTTGAAGCTCATAAATTTAATGTGACACCCCAGATTTGAGTTATGTAGCATTTTTAGAAGATTGGGTGTGTAGACTGAGAATAAAATTTGGCTCAGAATGCTTCCTTGCCTTACCCCATTGGGCAAACTAACCAACCTTGAGTAACTATTTCCCCATTTGACCCTTGTGTACTGCTTGTCAAACCAGCACTCTAGGATGTTTATGAGATTTGATGGACATTTACGTGCCATTGGCTTGTTAAACAAGGTGTACCTATTTAATTTGTCAAAAGCTTTGAATATATCAATTAAGCATACGTTAACTGTGAAGTCTCTCTCAATAAAATACTCGATGGTTTTTTGAAGCGCGTAATGGGCGTGGTTACATGCAGTCTTTTTTTTTAAACCCAACTGAAATCCACTCGAAGTTAGGTATTTTTCAGATTGGTGCAAAAGACAGTGTTCGAATATTTTTGAGATGATTGGACTTGCTGTAATTCCTCTATAATCCGTAGAAGAAACCTGTTGTGCAGTTGAAGATTCTTTTGGAATAGGGAAGGTAACAGTTTTTCCAAATGTGTCAGGCACATATTCATACAGAAGCATTAGGTTTAACAAATTAGTCACGATAACAATCACGCATGGGTGGGCATGTAAAATGTGCTCTGCAGTCAGCCTGTCAGGACTGGCATCTTTTCCCCTTTAAGATTGTGTATTATTTTGTCAAAAAGTTGAACAGATAGGGTAGGGATTGCTTCTGGGTACCTATTATATGCCTGCTTTTGGTGTTCTATATGTGAAAAGTTTCAGTAAAATTTCCAGGGGAATTATGACAAAAAATTTTGGAGAAATTTGTTGCATAAGAGTCGGCAATATCTTGTTCCGCGACGTGTCCATCAACAAGTTTTTCCCGAACCTTTGCAGTGCCTAGTTTCTTTTGGAAAGACTTTCAAAAACCTTTGGAATCTTTGGTAATTAGGCAATTGAATAGGGACTCAGTAATACCGTTTTCATTGGCCTTTTTTTGATCCCGTAGGTACAATTTATAACGATACTTATCATTTTTCATAGGTTCAGAAAATGGGCCAGAGCATGGCCTATTACCATTTAATCATTCCTTGTGAAATGAAATGGATTTTTCCTTCAATTCCTTTGCCGCCTGGGACCACCAGAATTTTAGAGAGCTGCGCTGTAACTGAGGGATAAGTGCAGTTGCAGCACAGTTGAGGTTGCTAGTCAGTTCAGAGTAACAATCTTCAATGTGAAGCACTGCTGCCTTTTTCAGCGAATCCAGTTCTGCTCTGGCTCTTTCCGGGTATATATTTGGACTATATTGAGATGCCGCAGCCGTACGCCAGTATTCACACGATGCTTGCAATTTAATTCTAAGTGGGTCTAAGGTTCGATACGTTTCATGGTAGTAGTTCAGTAAGTTGGTGTGATCCCGTCTTAGGTTACCAGTCTCTGGAGGAGCCATGACTATTGGCTTCGGGGTGTACAAGGAAATATTATTACAAGTAAAGGACAATGCTACAGGGGAGTGATCACTGTGGTTAAGTGCATTATCCATTATATGATAGTCAGTAAGGTTAGAACAAAGGTTCCTGGCTGTAAACAGGAAGTCAATATAACTCTTGTGATCCATAGAGTTGTGATGATAAGTAAATCTATCGTTAACATTAATAGTATGATCGCAAAAATTCAGATCACGAGTTAGCAGCATATCCTGTATCATAGTAGCCACAATAGACTTGTCATGAACATTGCAATTTAAATCACCGCCAAAAATTAGATGATCGTGTGGTAGATCTTTTAGAGCGCCCGAAACCTCGTCCAAAAGGCTACTAATTATATCAAGACAAGAATTAGATAGGCACGCAAATATACATTAGCAAGCAAATATTGGTCGACTGAGACAATAACTCTACGATCAGTTAATGAATCAGCTTTGCAACTGATATTCGGTCGTTTCTAATAAGGATCGAACAGCCTCCCCATGGTCTGCCACGCAAAATAGATTTTTGGACTACTGAGGTCATCGCTGAGATCCCAAAACCGGTATACCTATCTGAAAAATTAAAAATCTTATGAAGATTAGCAGGTGTCTGCCAGTGCTCCGATATAAAAAATACAGTGGGAGACACATCTTGGCATAAGTAATTAAGTAGAGGAGTTCCTTGATTCAGGTCATGCAAATTGTACTGTATTATGTGAAACATATTGGATGACGAATCATGCAAAAGTTTTGAAGCCATTTCTAAGAGTGGGGAGAGGAGGGCTGATCGGTCACATGCTCGTTCAGAGTATCCATAGAAACCCCTGCATTTTGTGAAGTTCTTGGTGGAGCAGACTCATTTTGAGAGGGGGGAATATTTGAGTCACTGGAGTGAATTATCCACTCTTGAATTATTATGCCTGATGCCCATTTTTCTTTTATTAGAGTTTCTGTTTGTCTGCTGCGAAAATGCAGACCCTAAAAGATTTGTTATCAGGGGCTGCCTAGGACTGGGTTTGAGTTCAAAGCATGACTTCCCATTGGTGCGCGAGTCTTCGGTGACTCGCGCACCCATTCTCATAGGATGGTCTATTAGAATGTCTGCAGTGTAAACCGCATTTACATTGCTAATTTTGAATACTGCTTTTCTTTATCTGAAGATTTTTTGCTGCTTTCAATGAGGTACTCTGAACTGTACCGACGATGGTACGTCTAGGTTGACCGGGGCGGTTGACCGGAGGTTGTTGACCTGGGTTTGCAGCGTCTGAAGCAGGACAAACAGTTGACAGCGCCGCAGCGTAGCTGATAGCACAGGATTGAGAAGAAGGGCGAGTGTGTCTGGGACGATTGTTAGGTCTTCTTTGACTGACAGTTTGAACAGACAGGTCGGTATCCCAATCGTCAGTGAAGGCGGCCTTGTCATCTGCAGCTGTGCCTCCAAACTGTAGTCATGGGGAGCAGAGGTGGATAATCGCGAGGGTGCAACCGATTGACGCAAGGGTTCAGATTGACGCGATGTCGAGGCAGCCGTGGCGGCAGCGGTAGTCGCCACAGTAACAGCGGCCAGTCCTGCCGCCATCTCCACAAGGCTGTGGTTTGTTGATACTGATGATTCGCTAAGTTCCTCGACTTTAGCAGTGAGTGCGTGAATTTTTAGTAGTACACATTGGAGGTCTCCTTCTGTTAACTTCGCAGAGGGGAGCAGATCAGGATCGGATGAAACGTACAATGGCAAACGCGATGGGAGTAGATTTTGATCAACATAGTTTATCATGCTTATTATGTCTTCAATGTCAGCTCGAGGCTTGGCGCCGGTGGCATCCTTACAATTGAGCCGACGACGAGGTGGTTTAGGCCAATCGTGAATGTCAAGAGAGTCAATATCGTTGATCAATTGATTTTTCGCTTCGTTGATCAAATCTGGTGAATAAAAATCAAAGAGTATTTGTCTCAGCAGTTTGATAGGGAGCTGATTGAACTTCTTGACAGTGTAGCAGAGTAGTTCATGGCTAGATCCCCTTTACCCCCATCCGCCTGTCCAGAACGTTGACGTGCATGTTTTGCTGATTGCTCCGGTTGACTCATGGCACACAAGCGAAAATCGGCCTAGCTTGATGAACTTGCATGACCAGAGAACATAGTTCGTCGGTTTGCGCGAAACGCAGTCAATCAAGACAAAATAAATCAGCCGAGTATCCAGGTTATGTGATGTGATGTTAATATGATAAGTCTATTTCTTCTTTGGGAGGTTATTTGTTGCGGAAAGAAAGAGTTGTTGATTTTTTTACTATTACAAAAGCATGAGCGCTGCCATGTTTGTTTGGGCAGCTTTACCAATTCATATTCTTAGATATGTGCGTTGTAATGTTCTTAATGATGGATACTTCGTCTTTTTAGCCGCTGGATATCTATTTGATCGTATTGTACTTTGGCTGTGACTATCGTGTAATAATCTGTGCACTGTCGTTGATGTCACATAAGTATCAAATATTGTATCAACTAACCTAATGATAGAACTAGCCTGTTAATTACTCGAATCAAGCAAACGTGAGCGTTAAGTAAACGCATGCGTTTTATTGTGTCTTTTTTTCTTGATCTTTGATAATCGCGTGGCAAATACTAGCCTCTACCTCGCCCTCCACATCATGCCACGCCACCCGTGCCCAGGCATCGGGGCGGCCCCATCACATCAACCACACATCAACCTCTTTATTGTTACCCGCACATGTGCATTGCTCTGTTTTCTGCAGTCTCATTGCCAGCTGTGTGTTGTTGTTGTCCAGGAGGCGTTGTTTGAGCCGTTTCTAGGAGACACGGAGGGCAGGTCCCGACACGCCAGCAACGAGTCAGCAGGCTCCGCCCACAACGACGATGTGGGCTCCTCCCCTTCATTTATACTACATCATTATGAGCGGTGTCGAATTCAGTGCAATGTTTATTGAGGAGTTTACAATGACTTTGTGGCTTACAATGAAGGGACCAACCTATTTTGTATAATGATTATCACATGCAAAAATGTACGTCTTTCTAATTTCAACCGAATTATCTAGAATGAATGCTCAATTTTTTTAAGAATTTGTTAAAATTTCATCCAGCAGTTTAAAAAGGACAAGAAGTTCTGGTTGAGCTAGAAAAAAAAGAAAGTCAACTTGAGCGCATCGCGTGTTTTCCGTTTTAATGCTGCAGTCGGGGGGAGGGCGGGGCGGAGGGGAAAGGGGTGGGGCCAGGGGCCGGAAGGAGGCGGAGCTTGAGCTGAGTCGAGGACTGAGTCGGGAGCACCGGCGAGTGTCTCACATCACCGCGGAGAAGAAGCGTCGCGGCCACATCAAGGTTTGCTGCCCCTTGTAGAACAGGGAACAAATGATTGACCCGCAGCCCAGCGCTCCTCGGCGAGTAAAGAAGGGTGGGCGGTTCGTTAGCGGCCCGAGACACTGAGTCGGACTGTAACGATCTTTGTTGCTACACACTGTCCTTAAAATCGAATAATAGAGAGATCAAGATTTGATCTCACCAAGGCTACTGTCTTCTTCAAACTGTAGTTCTTGGGGTTTTGCGTTCATGTTTTCATCGAGTGTTGAAATAAAGAGGAAAGATGATTGATTGATCTGTTGGATCTGTAGTGTCCAGTGGATTTGGAATCACTTTCAATCTGTGGATTAACATTTCATCTAGGTTTGAAATTTGGAGTCAAGCTTTTCGAGCAATTTTTCATGACTCAGCAGATGATTTGATTTTAAATTCAGTTAATATATGCGCTAATCTTTGACAAGTGTCTGTGCTGAGGTTTTATTTTAATTTTATTGAGATTTAAAATGTGTTTTGTGTCCTATCTTTCTTAAAATATCTCTCCTTGTGTAGTTACGCAATTTTAACGTTTTTATTTGTTGTTGTTCTTGCAGACGGGGTTCGATACTCTGAATCAGATGATGCCGGGACTGACGCAGAGCGCTTCGGTCAAAACTAGCAAGTCTACGACCCTCCACAAAGGTATTCTGTTCTGATTGTCTTGATGTGCTAGCTACAGAATTTTTTTATTGTATGTCACAAATTGACAAGTTGATTAGTGTTTCTGCTTTCTGGTTGTTCTACTACAAGGAATGGACTACGCTTATCGAAAAGATAAGAGCAGTCTGAAATAACTTGCAGGAGGGGTAGACTACTCGCCATCGTAGCCACTATTTTTGTCACTTCTCAATGAAATTTCACACAACTTTATTAGTAGATGAAGTATTTGTTTTAGACAGTGCGGCTGAAATAAAACAAATATTTTTTGTCTACAGGAGTAATTTTAAGAATATGAATTCCTTTGTTTAGAGCCACCATGTTGTAATCGATGTCGTGTCGGCTGTGCCGCCTGCTGGACAAGCCGCGGTTGCGCTGCTGTGTTGTTCAGCGGCCGAGCTGTGCAAGCGCATGAAGCAGGAGCGCACCCTGCGACTGAGTGAGACCAAGCTGCTGCGACAACAAATCAAGACTCTCGAACTTGAAATCAGGTGAATAATCGGGATTCAGTTTAGCCGTGATAAAACGGGAGGAGCATTATACCTGCTCCTTGTAAAAAAGGCGTCCTTTCTCTCAAGCATTCAAATATCGCATAGGCCTGCGCCATAAAGGTCAATTTTAGTGCATAATGCTATGTCCATTCAAATTGGGTGTACAATTTTTCAGAAAAGCATACTTTTGGCGTATGAAGCCTGCTACACTTAGCTCTATCAATAGTAATAAGCGTAACGTTAGTGTTTCCTTGTATTTTTCTCTTATAACGCAGGGAAATAACTGGCCCGGCCATTCCTAGTTACTTTCTCCCTTCCCCTCGTCTGGCGGCTACATTGATAGAGTCCTATGTCCAGGCAGTCCCCAGGACTCCCATCTACAGACGCCACAAGGGACTCTCAACCCCCTGCTATTGTGTGCCTACAGTGCCTGCCAATGCCTGCTGCCTGCGAGTGGAGTGCCGCTCTCCAGTCCGAGGGTGGAGCGGCTCCAGGCGCGACTCGACACGTACATTGCAGCGCGCACCGAAACCAACTGGACGTTCTGGATCGTATCCTTGCTCTCGGCTTATTTACTGTCGGATATTTCTTTTAGGAAACGGTCTCGTTCGATATTCCGATAGCCTTTTTCTTCAGTGTTCTGCCACATGGCAGGTCTTTGCTGTCCAAACCTTCCATCTTATCCGATCTTCAGCCCTTCTCTTCATTTCCGCATACGATTCCTTCTCAAGCAGGTCATCTATCATCACAATGCATGGTCTTCCCGGTCCTATTTTCCGCTCCATTCTTCCCTCCAGCATTTCTCTCAACAATCCCTCTCATCTTATTACATGTCCGACAGAGTATGTTGTCGTTTGAACACCATGCATTCCCTCGATGAAGTAATATTGAACACAATGCATTCCCTCGATGAAGTAATGTTGAACACAATGCATTCCCT
>JAQIWG010003757.1:0-17255 GCA_034695025.1 Chamaedrilus cognettii | reverse complement strand
TCTACTGTGTATGCTGATAACAATACGTAATAAAAACTGCTAGAGTCCCGTACGAATGTACGGGCTTTATTCTAGTTTGGTATAATTTGGATGATAAACGATCTCGCCCTGCTCGAGAAGGAACGCAGCGATGAAGAGAAGGGCCGATGATCGACTAGTGTAGAAGGTTTGGATACTAAAGACCTGCCATTGGCAGAACACTGAAGAAGGGACAAGGGTATTATTAATTTCTGAGATTAATTTCGGATCACGCATTCGCGTGGGAAAATTTAGATACGTAGGGCTAACGTGTGCTATTGCAAGCGTCGATTTAAGGTTTTTGGCGACTCGGAACACTAGCCTGAGAAATTTCCTCATACCAAAGCTGATCCGAAAGAATCGATAATTAATTCTGTATAAAACAACCAGCGTTAGAAAATTCTCCAAAATGTTGGATCCATAATAACTATTATGTAAAAGACTGCACGAGTGTAGGCCCCGTGGCCTATACGAGACTAGACTAGCTGAGCGTTGCAGCACGGCGTCGATAACTAGGGCCCGCTATTGTTCAGCAGCATTGTTGAAACTGCTGCAGCAGTTGTGCAGCATCCGTTCTACGCATGCAGCAGGCCGCTAGTCGCAGTTCATGTTGGAACATGCGCACGAGACCGTGACGGTGTTCAATAGAGCGCAGCGACTTCGGCCGCGTAGCTCCGGGCGACACGGCTGACCGACTGCCTCTGTAATGATCTGTGGCGCAGACTGAGGAGTAAGGACTATTTCCTAGCGTAGGTACTAGCAAGTACAAAGTGCAGCCTACTGTACAGAACTCCACCAGCCGGACACCGGATTTATGGGTAGCTTAATTATTACAGGCTACAGCCAACTCTGATAAGCTTGGCCTATTAAGAATTTGGTTTATTGCACTCAAACCATCGTCGTTTTAAGGTGCGTTATACACATTTATGTTGGCTACTCGCAAGATAATAATACGCGATTTGGCGAAAACAGACTGTGTGTCGCACGATTAGTCCTAGAGCAGCATTTTCTAGTATTACATGTATTTGAAACATGCCACTAGATTTCTACGATTCATCTACATGTACGAGGGTCGTTCAGTATGTAAGGTACTATTCAATTTTTTTAATTTTGAAAAACAAAAGAATCCAAGATATACGTTTTGTAGGATATTTAATTTTCAACATCTTTGGAAAATTTTGTAACCATGACATTATTAAAACTACTCCCGGTAGACAATATACATGGCGAGGGTGCCGCTAATTGCGCCCCGCAAGGAACAGCGCGCAGTTATTCGTTTTTTGGGCTCAGGGACTTAAACCGACCGAAATTTTCGCTGAAATGCTGCCAGTATATGGTCAGAAGTGCTTTACGCGATCGATAATACACCCGTTGGTGCGACAAGTTTTCTAAAGGTCGAAAAAGTTTAGTCAATGAGAAACGGGCTGGCCGGCAGGTTGTTGCAACCAACAATGACAATTAAATAAATGTTGCAACCAACAATGACTAATTCAGTAATTAATTAGTTAAAGTAACGTCTATTGTCTACGTGTTCATTCTATGCACGTTGTTGCATATTAAAAAAAATTGTTTAACTTTTGTGACAGTAAATAGTATTGTCAATAAGTGGACGAAAGTTTCAACACCCTGTACTGTACTGTAAATATAACCGCCTTCACGATATTAATGTCATGATTACGAAATTTTCCAAAGATGGTGAAAATTAAATTTCCTACAAAACGTATATCTTGGATTCCTTTGTTTTCCTAAATGCAGCGGATAGTATATACTGAACGATCCTCGTACATGTAGCCTATGCCTTGTAAAGGCATAGCACAGAATAGAAAGTGACCTAGTCAAAAATCCATCCTAGACTAAATATTTTGCAACCAATTAGTGTTGCATGGGCCTATCGCGATACAGACTCAATTGCAAGCTAAACTCACGATTTTGATTCCTTTGGCCAAATCAAGTAGGATCGTAGTACATTTTCAAATAGAGGTCGATCAACAAGCCGTAAGCTAATAGTGGGCTATATGCCTAATGGTCACATGTAGGCTGATGTTAAATGTAGACATAGGCCTGCTAATTTTCAACAGCAGTTTCTATTTATGAAATCTCGATCACCAGTGGGAACTGGGAACTACGTTCCAAAGCGCTCCAACTTATGCACCTTGACTAGGCCTACATGACATGCATTATTAGGATAGGCCCTACAGTGTATATGCTGGGTAGCCTACGTTGCCTACTTACATGTAGTTTAATCTCGTAACTCAGTAAGATTCAGTCAAATTAGCAACAAACGAGTTTTAATAAGCGACTTACATTTAACAGCTCTGGCACAAAAAAATGCTGCACAGCTCTGCTTCACAGCCAGAGCTTCGCCTTGCATTAACCAAAACGCTGTCATTGAATTATCTTTAACGAGTCAAAACGACAGAGCCTATAGAGTAGAGTAGGGCACATTTTCATTAGCATAGCCTACTACACGAAAGTAGCGCACACAAATGTTAGCCTATACTCGTCATATGTATGTAGATCTACGTCGGCAGGTGCTGTGTGAGCAACGTATTGCAGTGATGTCACGCCAGCGCCGCAGAGCTCCGTCTGACAGCGGCTCACCCCATCAACAACCAACCATCGGCGGCCAAGAGTCAAGTCATCTGCTCGACGATGAGTCTACTCAAGACTCGTCTGATCTCTATCAGCCTGTCTCATCAGACCTGCCCAATCTCCTTTACCAGACTCCCTTCGACCAATCTGAGCTTCACCAGACACTAGTGCCGCGGCGCAGAAGGAAGTCCCCTCGTCGCGCGTATATCCAGCGCGGCTCGATCCGCTACAAGGGCCTATGCGCCTACTATGCAGCGTACTTCATCTTCGTCTCCTTCGTCGGGTTCATCTTTATGGGCTCGCTGCTGCTGGCGCACCTGGCGCGTTGCCTCGTCTCCAACAAGGATGGCGTCTACCAGTGCTTCATAGACCTGCCTCTCGGTCCCCCGCCACGCCGTCACGCAACCCATGCTTCATAGTTCTGCCTCTCGGTTCCCCGCCACGCCGCCACGCAACCAGTGCTTCAGAGATCTGCCGCTCGATCCCCCGCCACGCCGCTACGCAGCCAATGCTTCATAGACCTGTTCTCGGTCCCCGCCATGCAGGGGCGTAGCGTGGGGAGGGCACGGGAGTCTCTTCCCCCCCTGCTCCCACAAAAGTTACTATAATTGGCTTATGGGCTTGCCCCCCTGCTCTATGTGAAAGTTAAGCCTTTGCCCCCCCCTGCTGTGATGAAATGAGCGCCGTTGCTCCCCGTGCTCTGATGAAATGAAAGCCGTAGGCCCCCCTACTTGGTCTGGTATGTTAATTATATAGGGAAGCAATGGATAATGACTGTTTGAAAGAGCTCGATTTTTTTTTTGTCAGCACCCCCGCTCGTGAGTTCAATTCGAGGAGAAAAGTGTCACAGATGCCCTGCAGTGAGAAGAGCGCCAGAATGTTCCCTGCTAAAATTCTTGCCCCCCGCTGAGAATAGTCACGCTACGGCCCTGCCGCCATATAAAGTATGGTTTCAAACTTTAGTGTCGGGATCACATCCCGGACGCGGGACTTATGATCCGCCTTAATCACTACACCGTGTAGCGTCAGTTAACGGTGCAAGACTGCAAGTACTGTAAAACATGTAATTTTCGCGAATTTCGTGAATCGGTAAAACTGGAGAAAATTGCATGCAGCTAAATAAAGCTGCAAAAGCTATATATAATGGGCAGTCCTCAAAAACGCGAAAATTAAGTACAGCTAAATTTCTCATAGAGAAAACCGTGAAAATAACATGCAGCTAAAATTTCATGTTTTAGAGTATTCTCACACAAGTTATACTGACTGCATTGACTGCATTGAGACACTGAAAAAGGCAGAAAAACTTTCACAGATACGGTACCTGAACATCCTAACCAGGGTTATGTTTAGCCCTGATAAAACATGCGTAGTGTTACGACTGCTCCGTATAAAAGAAGCGTACTGTAACTGCTCAGCATTAAGAAATCGTGTAGGGCCTAGGCTTACATGTGTATGTGGTCGATTTTCGTGCTTATTGCCACGCCTGCCCATTTTAAATTACGTGTACAATTTGCACCTAATCCTCATTTTTGGCGTGCTACGCCTGCAAATTTAACCATGCACATATCAATAATAATGATAATAATAACAATAAGGGGCAATTTTATAGGGCACTTCATAATAGGGCACTTTTATTTAACCATCTGATTCCAAGGGCTAGCCCTCTCAGAGCAAACGTTTACACCAATTTTTGTAAGTCGGAACGCCGTACCGAGGGCATTTTTTATAAAACGGGGTTCATAGTCCGTTTCGGCGTCAAAAGACGCCATCGGGGACCTCCCCTCGTTATGGGCACCATGCAAATGTCATTTATGAAACCCAAATAAGGAGGATAGGAGAAGATGCATGGAGCAAAGTCCGGGTCAGTTATACCGTTTATCTGTCAGGGGAAAAAAGAGTACATTTACGGGGTTAAAAGATGCGTTTTCAGACCAGAAAGAAACAACGGGAGGCTTGAACAGGAGCGTAGTGGGAGGGGGAGTGAGTTCTAAATTGTAGGTGCAGCAAAACTGATTGAGCGACGGCCATTTTCAGAACGAATGTCTGGTGTGGTAAGGAGATGCTTGTCAGTGCATCTTAGGTTTCTGGACGGGATGTACGGGTTGAGAACTTCAAATAGGTATGAAGATTGATGATTATGAAGCGCTTTGCAGATTATGGAGGCAATTTTGAATTGAATACGCTGCTGAATAGGAAGCCAATGGAGTTTTTGAAGAGTGGGAGTAATGTGATGATGCCGTCTGACAGAGGGAATGACGACACGGGCTGAAGAGTTTGAACTTCTTGAAGGTGATCCAAAGATGTTGCTGGAAGACCGAAGTAAAGCGAATTGCAGTAGTCTAATTTTGAGGAGACTAACAAGTTAGCTAAAATAATAGTTGACTTTATATCAAGGTATGATCTCACTTGTCGTATCTGGCGAATGTGGTAATATCACAGAATATAGAAGTAACAGAAGTGACACTCGACCTGTTTTGTGTATCGATTTTTTATTTCATTAAAACAGCGCACTGCTCTGTGTTGCACGGACACGTGACGGCGCGCAAGGTAACCGTTACATTCAAAGCTGCGTTCTTCAAAAATGACAAAATAAATGCAAAATTGTCGTCAATAAGACTCTCAAAACTCTGCCCCTCCAACCGGGGGGCGCGTGCCCTTCCGCCGGCCCTGATTATGGCTACGGTTAGGGTTTGCGGGTGCTCGAGTGGATATTTAACCGCTTGTGTTTCAATTTCGAGTCTAGTTGTGCTGGTGCCCGTGCCGTTGCCGGCCATGCTTTTTCTTGCCTAAAATCCCTAACCACAAATCTAGCCCTAACTCTGACTTTGAAACCCTATCGGTGCCCTAATCCCTCGCCTCGGTCTATTTTCAGCATTATATGGGCAGCGGCTTGTCATATACATGTACATTACGCATTGTTTGGGCACCAGCACCCTCTAGACTCGACCCGTGTTTGATCCATCCACATCGTCGCCATTTTGTGTGTTCCCGGTCCACAGCTGGGGAAAGCCGTACAGGGAGTCAGGGACCAATGAAATCGCCTTAATGGTACACCATCTAGAGCAGTGCGCCGTTTTAACACCTAAAAATTTAGCAAAAAACGATACTATGGAAGAGATAGGGAGTGTCACCGGTGTGGTAATACGAGGTTTTACAGATGGAGGAAATGTGTTTTTTAAAAGTTCTTTTTCAAAGATTAGGCCTACACCGAGATTTCGAGTAGACACATCACCAGCGGTAAAAGGGTGCTGGAACGGCCGTCAATGGCTTTCAAGGCAAACTCTGATCTAGAACACTAGTATATTCTTTGGGCTAGAATGCCAGGACACCTTGCCATTCTGGCAAAAGCATTAATACGACCACACCGGTGACACTTCCTATCTCTCCCATAGTATCGTTTTTTTGCTAAATTTTCACGTGTTAAAACGGCGCACTGCTCTAGCTGGTGTACCAATAAGGCGATTTCATTGGTCCCTGACTCCCTGTAGGGATTTTCCCAGCTGTGGACCGGGAACACACAAGATGGCGACGATGTGAATGGATTATTACTAATTTAATTTTTTCAACATTAATTTATTAGCTTGTTTTTTTCGATCATAAACAGTCAATTTAAAAGACAATTTGAAATACAAATTGAATACAAAAATACAATTTGAATTGAAATGTCAACCTTTGAAAGCCTAACATCTGCAAAACGGTACATGATAAAAAGAAGGTACACCGATAAAATTCCTACAGCGCATAGTTATGTATGTATGATAGTCTATTCGACGTCTGACAACAAGATTAAGTGTTGTCAAGCCCACTGCGGGGATCGAGCCGCGGCATGCGATTGCGTTTCCTCTTTGTACGGCCAATTTATTAGTTACCTATTAATTAATTTAAGTTACTCGTATAGTAATTTATACACAAGGAGAATCAATATTGTTTTGAATTTCGGCATCAGTGGCAAACATTCCATTATGTAGTTTTACCACAGAATATAGAAGTAACAGAAGTGACACTCGACCTGTTTTGCGTATCGATTTTCTATTTAATTAAAACAGCGCACTGCTCTGCGATGCTCGGACACGTGACGGCGCGCAAGGTTAACCGCTACATTCAAAGCTGCTGTCTTCAAAAATGACAAAATAAATGCAAAATTGTCTTCAATAAGACCCTCAAAACTCTGCCCCTCCGGCCAGGGGGACCGCGTGCCCTTCCGTCGGCCCTGGTTATGGCAACGGTTAGGGTTCGCCGTGTTCGAGTGGATATATAACCGCTTGTGTTTCAATTGAAGCAGGGTTGAGTCTAGTTGTGCTGGTGCCCGTGCCGTTGCCGGCCATGCTTTTGTTTGCCTAAAATCCCTTACAACAAACCTAGCCCCAACTCTAACTTAGAACCCCTATCGGGGCCTTAACGCCTCGCCTCGGTCTATTTTCAGCATTATACGGGCAACGGCTTGTCCTATACATGTATATTACGCATTGTTTGGGCACCAGCACCCTCTAGATTCGACCCATGTTTGATCCATCCACATCTTCGCCATTTTGTGTGTTCCCGGTCCACAGCTGGGGAAAGCCCTACAGAGAGTCAGGGACCAATGAAATCGCGTTATTGGTACACCAGCTAGAGTAGTGCGCTGATTTAACACCTAAATTTTTTGCAAAAAACGATACTATGGGAGAGATATGGAGTGCCACCGGTGTGGTTTAACCACCAAATACACCAACCAAACCATATAGAACAGATAGGCACATGGATATTCATAGCGGATCATGAACATGAGCAATAAGTCAAAATGTCAGGGCAATTTTTTCAGGGGAATTTTTCGACTGTCAAAATTATTGTTTTCGAGTCTACATATCATTTTTAAAGTGATCGATCACATATAATACACCCGATCCACCATTTTGCGTTCCATACTACTATCACGCAATGCGAGCACACATTGCGTGATTATCCGTGTTGAGAATGCAACCAATATTGTGTTTGATTCGCAAGAGGCCCAGAAGGGTCAAATGGTATCATGCAAATCCCCATAAATACAGGCCTGACCAGAAAATAAAAGAGCACCATCAAGAATGATCCAAGAAATGAAAATGCAGTCAAAGAACGCTTGTAGGAATCTCCATCACCATCGCTCTCCCCGCCTAAGATAGAGACTTCATTTCTGACAGAAAAAAATGCCTTGCCTGCTGCGCTGTGTAACAATATATCCACAACTCTTCTCACGACTGCAGCACTGTCATACCACAAATTCGTCAGAGACATTGCTTCTCTCCCTCCCCTGCTCTCCCTGTTCAGTCTGCTGACAACAACTTATTTACCTGACAAAAACGCCAAACTTTATTTTTGGGGGATGTTTAGCTTGCACACAGCAACTGAATTCACTACTGGGGAGGGTGGGGGGGTAAGGAGATGAGACCAAACTTTTTGGACACAGGGGAAGGGACTGAATTTTTTCTAAATCTACTCTATGCGCAAATAAATAAGTTCTTTCTAATCGGGGGTTTGAAGTGTGAATGCCCTTAACCCCCAACCTAAGGCCCTGCTTCACTTCTTTGTTCGCATTCTTTCAGCATAATTATTTCCTAACTCTATGAACAAGTCATTATCTGACCCCCTTGATCAATCACAAGTCCGCCTCACAGTCCGCATCAGCTTGCTGATTGGCCGATGCAGTGAGCAGATGCGGGATGTAGACGAGAGCAGCAGTGTTGATTGCAGCAGTGCTGTCCGCATCCGCAGCACTAGCAGCGGTGCTGTCTGCAGCAGCACTGCACGCTGAAGAGAACCTGAACCGGTCTGAGACTGGCTGCTGATATGGCTCGGCTGAGAATACGTCCAAGGCAGGCACGCTGCTGCCATCTATGAACTGAAACCATGCAGGGGGGCAGCTATCAATGAACTGAAACCATGCAGGGGGGCTACTAATAATGAATTAACTAAAATCAAGTGGGGGGGCCTGTGAGCAATGAATTCGAATCGCGCAGGGGGCTATAGCGATCGGTAAACTGAAACCAAACAGAAATGATGAACAGAAAGCATTGAGGTTACTATATCGATTGATTGCACTATGTCGACGAAATTGATGCATCATCATCATTTACGAAGCATCATCATCATTTACGATGCATCATCATCATTTACGATGCATCATCATTTCCATTACGCGTTCACTTTTCCGAGCTATCGCAAGTCGGACGTTTCCCACAATGTGACTCCCCCATAACGCCCAATTGTTTGATACTTCTCTCTACTGATGCCACGCTCCTTCAAATTGATCTGTACAGTTGTCTCCCTCCATGTTTTCTTCCCCCTCCCCTTTCCCCCAACGTTGCCCTGCACAGTATATCTACATGTATGCTGATACCCGAACTTCCTCATTCAAACGTTCCACATGTCAGGGAACAAAATTTGTATTATTCTATTGCATTCCAAATTTCACATAAAAATTATTAGACCAAAGCAGCAAAAACACTTAAAATAGACAATGCACAACACACAAGATTGGACCCATCCCATGTTTGAGTTAATCCCACAGATTAAAGAGTATTCGTGTTACATAATATAAATTCAATGCATACCATTATCAACCATTACTTCAATGTAACACAACTTTAATTCCCCCCAATTCCTTTTCAAATAAAATCCAATGCACCATCTATCACAGTAAAACCCACACGATGTGTGCAGGGGCTATTCCAGCTCTTAGAAACAAAGACAATTACATACAACATACCACTCCTCCTTCTTTACTTGCCTTTCATGGGAGACCAGTCTTCTGTTGCATGGCTGCAGGCCTATTCTCTTTACCATAGTCTACATACCATAGTTTACCATAGTTCACATGGGGTGGGGGGCCATGTCCAAAACATGAGACGGGATGAGCAACGGGGATGGGACGGGGAAGATACAAACCTTACACCAAAAAACTCTCTATGTAAAAAAATGCATACCGGTATTCCAAATCTTTTCTTTTGATCAACTATATTGATATCATTTTCAATGCCCAGTCAAGGAGTAAAAGGGACAATTTTCATATTTCCAACTGTTTCTAGAATTTAAAACTCTTTACCTAAGAGGATTAAAACACTTCACCGGAGTGGGGAATGCCATGGCCCCCCCACTCTGGTAAAATTCTTTCAAGGGGGCCTATGTCAGAGGGGGGCCATAGCCCTCTCTCCAGATCCATTGCTCGATGCGCAAGCACCTGTTTGACGTTGCCGAGAGCGGCGATGGCTAAGACGCCGGTGGCAGCAGCGACCTTGTGCTCGACGGCATAGGCCAGGTACTCGTCACACAGCAGCCGCAGCAGCTGCAGCGCGCCAAAGCTGCTGCCGGTCATCAGCATCACGTCCCGCAGCACTAGCGAACTGAAACGACGCACAGCAGGATCAACAAACTGAACCAACGCACAGCAGCACCAACAAACTGAACCAAAGCATGGCAACACCAACAAACTGAACCAATGCGGAGCAGCACTAACGAACTGAACCAACGCAGAGCAGCACCAGCAAACTGAACCAACGCACAGCAGCACTAACAAACTGAAAGAACGCACAGCAGCACCAACGAACTGAACTAACGCACAGCAGCACAAAACACACACGTACGCTACGAAACTGTGGTTATGATATGCATGTTATATGATATGTATATTATATGATATGACACTGTAAAATGATGGTAGTCTAATACTAATCGACTGCAACCGTGAGCCACCGTTAAGTGGTATTATGCTGCTCTCCTGTGCCAATCTGTGTTTAAGATTCTTCCTGTGCTCTCCTCCTTCCCACAAAAGTCTAAATACATTTTGCGCCCTCCGCCAATAAGCAAGTGTATGCTTTGAGCCCTCGCTCCTCTGCGTATGTAATAAATAAAGGAGCCCCAATCTACCTCACCACCCACTAGACTAGAGGCAAGTAGTAAGTTCTGTCATAAAGCATCTTGCCATTTGAAGGTCCATGTCAGCGACAGATGAACAGATGGGGGGGTGCACTCGACAGAGTTGAGGTCAGATCAGCAAAGCTGCTGATCTGACCTCAACGGTCTCACTGGTAGAACGCCTGATGACGCATCGTCAGCGATGACCGGCGTCGCTGACGACGTGTGCGAGTTACATTACGTCATCAGATCCGAACGTGTCAGAACGTGTCCTCAGCGACGACCAGTCATCGCCGACGACGCTAAACGATACATTGGGTCGTCAGGATGGATTTGCTTGAGAATTCTACCGGTAGACAGCCTGATCACGCTTCTGAAGACCCAATGTAACTCCATCTCCAGTAACGGTTCTTTAAGTATTAAGTAGAGATGTCTACCCATACAAAGATTAATACTACTTCTTTGCTTACTGATTCGTTGATTACTCTCTTACATTGATTCACACAAACTGATATCTATTGATAATCTAACCACTGTGTTTAATATAACAGCATGTAGATATATGTAGATAGGGGAAAGTGGAGAAGGGAAGAGGGAATAAAACATGAAGGGAGGCAATGGAGAATGATATGAAGAAGCGAGGCATGAACAAAGAGATTTAATCAGGAGTTGTGGGGGAGTTTCATCGTGAAAAACGCCCAACCTGTGCTAAAACTGAAGAGTGGACATAAAACGTTAATGATTATGATGATGAAAAAACAAACTTGTAAACAACAAATCACAAAAAGCAAGCCTCACGTGCAGAAGGACCACTTGAGCAGCAGCTGCCGCGCGGCGTGCGCAAAGTCTGCGTGGCCTGCGTGCGGCTGGAGCAGGTGCGTGGCCACGCCATCCAGCCAGGCGGCCCAGTCGTCCAGGGTCGCGCGCTGAGCAAGGGTGCGCCGTACTCCCCCCTCCAGCTGCAGCACCAGCGTGGCGTCACACCCACACACCAGCGCCGCCTCCTCCTACCGCAAACCAGAGACACACAATAACTACACCACTCCTACAAATCAGTGAACACACTCCATGGGAGCGGAGGCTATGCTGGCAAATATGGAATCTGCAGCTGGCTGGTCCCTGAGGGAGTCACACACAAGAACTACACACCACTTAATATCGAATTTTGCTGACCCTAGTGGGTCCCCCCCTAGTGGCGGGGAATAGCCCCCGCAATTCCGGTTGAACATCTCCGCAACGGCTGACTCCTGCAGGGGGTGTTATACATCCTGCCTGGGGGGAGGGGGATTAACAAAAATGTGTGGTAGATTTTGTTAGCGGTACAAGTAGAAGTTAGTGTTAAGTAACGGTCAACAAAGTGGACATGAACGGTTAAGAATGACCTAAAAATGAACAAGCACTGTTAAGATCTCAAAAATTTCTGTCTGCACTCCGCTGCCTGGTTGTAGTCTGTGAGGAGATATGATATAGACCGACACTAATGCTGAAGCGATTCTTACACAAGTTTCATATACCCTTCCTTTTAGTTTATAATGCATGATAGTAGTTTATAACGAAAGGTAAATCAAAGCACGGACCTGGATGTGTACAAAGTTGACGTTGCTGAGGTCATGCAGCATGCGTGCGCAGTGCGCAGAGTTGTGCAGCACGGTGCGTGCGGCCTGCGCGATGTGGTTCAGCCCTGTGTGGCGGCGCAACAGCTGCGTCAGCGCGCACACTGCTGCCATCTGCACACATGTAACAGCTTGTTCATTTAGTAACAAAGCAAAAACGGACGAAATCAGACCCCTGCCGCCACAAGTACACAAGCACACTTTATCTGCCCCCCCCCATAAGTTTGTACGTTTTGGGCCCCCCGTAACTTCCATTCAACATGGCTATACTGCAGCACACGCACTCTCTCAGTGCCAAAGTCTAGATTCGTGATTAAAATGTTAAAGTGAAAGCAAAATAAGGATATAGATCTTCTATAGGCTGTTTATTTATAACTCTTATATTATTCTTTTATTTTAGATTTGAGGACTAGCTACAACTATAGAGACACAACGCTTTCTGAGAGTACAAGATTGATATTTTATTCGTTATCAATAAGGTCATAGTAGCATTCTAATTCGCTAGCATTCTCTTATTTGGTCCAGTCCTTCGGCTTCCTGCCGTTAGCTGGGTCGTCACTAGCTAGCTAGGCTTGTAGGTGTTTGTGGAACGATCCTGCATCCTGTTTCCCTCGGTTTATATACCTTTAGCAAGTTCAACCGAGGTCCACAGGCTACAGGCCCGACTGACTCGAACCACAGACAATCATATACAATTAGATATTACTCCGCGCACTCCACACACTCCGCGCACTCCGCGCACTTCACCCTTGGCCAGCGGCCTTTCGTACGCCTGGCTTCTGTCATGCTCTGTCACACGCTTCTACTAACTCGCTGCACGGCACTACGGCCCTATCATTATACAACACAGAATTGATATTGAAATAGAAGCGAAATTAATATAAGAATACAAAGGGCCACACGCAATATGATATATTAATTACTGTAATATGATAGCAGTCACATACGCTCCGTACTAAAATTAAAAACCACCAATAGCCTACTAGCAGATTTGTTTTTTGTTTTTTTGTAGTTTAGGGACCGTGTGGAGCTCATTGATTATTATATAGTCCGGGTCTGTACATGAGAGCCGGCACAGAATCGCTCCTCCTTCTTTAGTCGCATTTTACGGCTCGCCCAAGAAGCTACATTGTTCCCCGGCCTGCAGGGGCCCCTACAAGCGGAGGACCTAGGACAAGACAGCATGTCAATGAACAATGCCATAAGGCCAACAGAGATGCTTGGAGGAAGCTCCCTCGGCCCCATCGTCACTCACAGAGCTGACGGACCAAAAGAAGACAAAAAGTAGAATAGCCTAATATTCTGGAGAATTGTGCTGCTCATCTGTCTTTCTGAACCCACCAAAAACGCACATGCACATGCTTTCTTGGGCCCCCCCCCCAAACGCATATGCAAGCATAATAGCATAAAACCTTTGCTCTAGGGCCCCTACAGACGTTCACACTGTCGTGTGTACATATACAATCAAAAAGCCCATACAGAGTTGTCCATTAAAAAGTGTTTTAGCAATCCCGCAATGACTTCGCTAAAGTCTTATTTTTTATTCCATCATGGTTTCCAACCCAGATATTTAGCGCACAAACTCGCAAATTTCCAAAAGAAATGGTGGGGTTGAATTTTAAGGACCGCGTGTCGTAACAAAGACTATTGTGGTCCGGTTTTGTGTACGAGCGCCGCCACAGAACCGCTCCCTGCTCTTTAGTCGCCTTCTATGACTCGCCCGAGGAGCTCTGGGCTGCAAGTCTACTCTTTGTTCCCCGACTTGCTGGGCTATTGAAAAAAAATATCTGGTCAAATTCTGAAGCATCTCTCACAATAGTAAACATTTTTTACGCCAACACTCCAACACACAAACATGAAGCCCACAAAGAGGATTTTGATGCTTCTAAATCACGGGGATTCATTCGTTGCCAAAGTCGCCAGACTTAATCAGTTTCATCCGGAATTTATAGAGAACCCCTCGAATTGCGAGCAAACCCTCAAGTGCGGATGGACACCATCTGAAGCCTATGATCCTACTGTATTTGGCGGTCCTGAGTTTAAAATAACACACAATGAGTTATCCAAAAATCTACTTACAAACTGCTTAAGAATCAAGATATTTAAGATCATTTAGTAATGATGCCCAACTACCGATACAATGCTAAACAAGTCGACCCATTTCAGGGCCATCAAAAAATTTGAAGGGCGTCGACGCATTGAAATCGTCTGGCATCAAAACGTTCTCCATGGTCTTCATGTTGCATTATTAAAGTGTTTTTGGACTTTCACGCAGGTAGTTTCATAACTTTTGAGCGCAAACATAATTGTTTTACAAATAACGTGAGCTTATTGTAAGTTATCTCAGCTATAAATGCTGAAAAGATGGAGTAAAAATCTAAGGTTAGGTCACAAACAGGCATTGTCATTATGTCAGCATGTAGAAATGTTGGAATTTCAAAGCTAATATAATAAATTGTCATTTCATTGAGAGCAGTAGGCTAAATAAATAAAAAGGACACCATAATGTCATTTCCCAGACATGACATTAAGCCTTGCACGGCAGCCCTGCCCTGCTGTCACCATTGGGCAGTTTGGACGGCAGGAAGGGTCTGCAAAACTATGCTCCAACAGGCCACGAACAAACAAAATACGATCTTGTGCACCTGGCTCGCCTCAGTGTCTTTAAGGATACTCAGGTTGGGGTATGTGTTAGAGATGGGCATAGCGGCAGGCAGTAGTAGGGAGGACTGTTAACCAAGACTTGGGAGGCAGAGCCAAAGTTTGTGAGCCCTCGGCTTAATTGCATCCTCCCCACGAAGGCTTTTCAGCTCCCGATTCCCCTCATGGGGCTATGGCATGTGAGGGTGTGCGTCCGTGGCAGCAGACGTCCAACCTGTGCTGGCATGGAAAATCTACGAGAAAACCGAAATGATGATGATGATGAATGGACAAAATAAATCAAATTAAAGTGGAAAAGCTGATGGTGTATCCTCAACATTTCTTGATTCGTTATCTCAGATTCAAATATATAACCAATATTTAAAAAATCAAAAGAAAACCAGCAATCATCGTTTTATAGGCTACAAAGACACATGATCCATAAAAATCTCTTCAAAAACTTACATTACTGATAACAGCAGACACCGGTAATATCGACCTCATACTCAGTAGTTCTGTACCCGAAGATTGGATATAGGCAGGCAAGAAAAAGCAATGTCAACTGCCCACTCATCAAAGATAAGAACAGACCTAAATGTGAGAGCTAATGGCAACATAACCTTAGCTTGGATCATGCCCTCAGGTACACCAATGGTAGATTGCAGCAGCCAGCCCTCCAAATTCTTAGAAAAGTTTCTCAGCACCAGCCTCAGAGTATCTGAAGCACAGAATGGCAAGATTCATTAGCACGGCAACTACAAGCAGAAAGTCGCTGTGTTTGTAATTGACATCAGGAATGGCATCCTGCCATTAAAACCCAGCGCCAATATTCCCAAAACTAGCGAAAGCACCAGTGTAAAAACATTGACACTGCTTACAAACAACAGACATTGCTTCATAATAGAAAACAATAAAGGCTGCTAGTTTAAATAGTTAATGTTTGATTTTTTTGGGGGGGGGGATAACGGATCGTCTGAGGCGAATAACGATGACTTAGTTAAAATCTGATTCAGTGCCTTGGTGTCACAAAGGATTGTTCCCACTTCTTTCATAGTCTTGGATGCTTGCTCGCAATAGAGCGTAGCTTGCTGGGATAAGTCTTGCCGTTTCTACCTGTCCTGTGCATTCTGGACAGCTGTGCATACTGTACACTCAATTTTTCGGAGCCGCAAGATCGTTCTTCACTCTGGTCAATTAAGTATTGCGAGGCCCCCTTCTTTAGCCACCTCTAATGCTTCGCCCTAGGATCTCAGGGATGCAAACAAATTTTTTGTTTCCCAGTTAGCAGTAGTAAGCTGAGAGAATGTGGATGGAGCATACTGGGAATGGGGCGGAGCACGTCTGGCATAAGAAGGTCTATGAGTGCAGCGTAGAGTTGGTAGTCAGCCTCACGCACAAACCGCTGCACACACTCCACACCGCCCACCACGCGCAGCAACTCCCGCGCCGTCTCCTCATCATAACTGCACATCAATCAGTACCCTACACGTAATCCACGCGCACTCCACACCTCCCAGCACACGTAGCAACTCCCGTGAAGTCTCGTTGTCATAGCTGCACAATAATCGCTACCCAACACGTAACACGCACATATAAATATGATACAACTCTCTCACTATATCACGATCTCATTTCAAGATACTTCAATGACATTTAGATAAAACTTTAAACTAACTGCCAAGTCCCTATTCTGGTCAATGTCATTGTCCATGGTTTGTATTTTGAGTGGTGGGATTCAAACCTCAGATCTAAGACTTATCATCCAGATGCTTGAACCATTAAACAACAGTGCCTTGCTCCTGTGATAAGCGCCTTATTTATAGAGTGCTTATTTATCTAAGATATGTGCCATATTTAAAGCCTTATGTTCCTATCAAATGAACTGATCAAGTTGGATAAACTGCCATAACTATACAGTATATGACAGAAGTCAAAAGAAGGAGGGAATAAAGGGAAAGCTGAGGACGATAAGTTAGCACATGACAAGGCAAAGAACAATGCTCAGAGAGTCATTGGCAAATTAAAAGAAGCGGAAAGGAAATGGTGGTCGGAAGCCCTGGATAAAGAGGATGAGAAGGGAAAAGTCTTTAGAATGGCAAGGAAGATGGTAGATAAAAATAAGGAAGTCACTGATGGAGGATGTATAAAGGACAAAGAAGATATTAATTGCCGTGGAAGAGGAGAAGATAAGAGGTGTGGAGGGCTTACTATGAGAAGCTGTTAAATGAGAAATTTGAGTGGAACAAGGATGAGTTACAGGAGAGACAGTGTCAGTGGGACGATAGAGGGGATAACATCTGGCGAAGTGAGAGCACCCTTGGGCAAGATGAAGTGCGACAAGGCAGCAGGGCCAACGCGCCTTGTCTCAGAAATGCTAAATGCTGCAGAGGAGAAAGGAATAAAGTGGATGACTGATCTATGTAATGCAGTTGTGAGGGAAGGGAAAATACCAGATGATTGGACTAGGAGTTGGATGGTGAGTATATATAAAGGAAAGGGAGATGCATTGGACTGTGGATCGTA
>JAQIWG010003756.1:0-17255 GCA_034695025.1 Chamaedrilus cognettii | reverse complement strand
TGTAATTATAGGGGATACAATTAGATCAAGTCTTCAACCAATAGAAGCGTACTAGATCATGGTTGACTGTTTATGTATTAGTCACTATTCTGAATCGTGACTCAAGCCTAGATTACTATCTATGCTTAACTCTGGGATTATTGCTGCTCTGAGATTAGCACTGGTGATGCAGCCTATTTTTAGTACAGTTTGGGCACAGAGGAATGTGGTGTAATCTCTGTTTAATCTATTATTATAATGAAGGAGGAGGGACCTATAAGCCCCGCCTCTCGGCTCTTTAGTATAAATTTGGAAGGTTTGGTCAGCACTTTACACACAACTGATTCTGCACTTTACACACACAGCGATTTCAGCACTTGAAGCAGACGTTTCTACACCTCGCCGACAACAACAAGAACTCAGCGAGGGTCTACCCCGCGTTCGGGCCTTGTGCCCTGGCGCTGGGGGACGTCGCCCTGCTACGCCATAGCTCTGTCGTTTTGACATGCAGACTGTGGGGTAGCAGAGGCTTCGCTAGAGAAGCAGATGACAGATATAAAGAGATAGAAAGTCATGCTGATTAATGTGTTGGGCTGCAATGTTCTTGTCTTTATATTAAAACTATAAAATATGACTTTGACTCTGAGTTGGCGTTCACAATCATAAAAGAAGAAGAAATGATAAAAGACATTAAAGCAGACTATAAAGTAGGCCAAGGCTCCCCAACAGTTGCCAAGCGAGTAAAGTAAAGAATTCCCCGAAGGAGTGAGTAGTTCCCCGAAAACAGACTTGATCGAACAATCAATACAAAAAAGAGAACAATAGTAAAAATACGAGCAATAATCCTTACTACATTGCAAGCATACAGCAGCAGCGTAAACAATTATTGGCTTGCATGAAATGTGTAAACAGCAATTAATCAGTTTCTCAGCTTGGTTGACGCATTTGTTTATAGATCAACTTTCGACTACTCATATCTTTTTACTGCACAGTAGAATTTGTAAAACTTGATAGAAGTATGCAGCAATAGTGAAACTTAGTATGGTTAAAATTAAAATAACGTTTATTGCGTTCTGCAGTTATTGAAGAAATTAGTTGGTCATTTAATTTTGAGACACGATGTATAGAGTAGTCTCGTTAACAAATTCTCTTCCATAATGCTCAAGAAATGAGGGTTCTACTATATATTGTGCCCAATAAAATAGGATTATGGATTGTATGACAACTAGACAGCAATAGTACAATTGAATAAATCCCATACTCAAGGGGACTCACGCAGGTTTGATGATTTAAACTTAGTTTGACCAAATATTATAAAAGTTGACCGTAATGGATGTAAGTTTCAGTGGCGGCGTTAGGGCCCCCAGCACCTGCCGGCCGGGGGGGCCCACGGCTTTGGAGGGGCCCACTCAGGGGAAAAGTATTAAAATTTGACATAGTCATTTTGAAGAAACGGATGCAAAATGCTTCAAATAATTTTTTGAGAGGGCCCAGTGGAGAGCTAAGGGAGGGCCCAGTGGGACATGGAAAGTATGTGATTTTTGTGAAGTCTGGCAGCACCCCCCCCCCTCCGCTCGCGAGTTCATTTGGAGAGGATAAATAAAAGTTCAGGGGCGAAGAGGGCCCATTTGGATGTCTTTGGGGGGGGAGGCCCAGCCAACTCTAACGCTGCCCTGATGAGGTTTAATAGGCTTAATGAAATAAATGCAGAATTTAGTTTAAAAAATAAAACTTTTATTTCACTAAGACCTTCCCCGGTGGTTATTTCTGTTCCAAGTTGTGAATTTTATGTTTTGGCTGAACCTCCATAACTACCCCTAGGTGCGATAGTGAGTCTCACTTTTGCACCACAGCACTCACAGTGCTGCGAATGGATCAATGCCATGCAGTCAACCTTTGAACCAATCTCGACCGTACCTGGATAGATGATTTGTTTGAAAAGAGAGAAGGGTCAAGATTCGGCTAGGCTGGACATATTGGATGCCAGGAACTTGTGAAGTTATTAAACATTAAAGAACAATATTGAAGAATATGATCAAGTTTAAAGGTATTGTGACTTAGATCGTTGCTGGAAATAATTTCTTTGATATTGAAAATGAATAGAAGGAAGCAAATCTGACCTAGAATGTGAGCATAATACTCAAGATATAGCATACTATAGATTGACGTTATCATATATAGAGTTATAGTTTTACAGCTAGTAAATATATAATATAATTATTAAGATGGTATATCAAAAAATATTCATTGCAGTATTCCTCGATTTTGTTGTTCAGGTTATGCCTTAAATCCATTTCGACGCGATATTCAAGATTTATACACAAAAACGGCTCCTGAGCTACAAGACTTCAATCAGCCAGGTATCACAGTATCACGCTCCGATAGCCTATGTGCAATCCTGCTTGACAATGCTCTCTCATAATAAAAGCGAAATTAAAGACAATTTTGTTCATGCGTAAACATTATGTTTCATGCGTTAGCCAATCGACTTTCAGCCTTAAAATGTTCATTGTTACAAATTTCACCACAGGCTATCAAAGCTTCAGCAATAAACTTTCTGTACATGATCCTTTCAGCATCGCTAGGCCTAATATTGATGACGAAGGCCTTCTACACGTTACGTGGCTAACATTTCTGCCAATGGTCTTCTAAATATTTTGAGTCATAAAATGCACATAAATTTGCCTAAAATCAAATATACATGAGAAGTTCTGTAAGTGGATTGCTTCACAATACCTCCAAAGCGTGTTCAAGAATATTTTAAAGATTGGACATAACTGCATATATGAAGTAAAAATGGTATCAATAACAAAAAATGATCAGGTTACAACTATGAACAATATTTTGTTCATCCACTGTTCCAAGATTATAGTTCAGCTGGGTGATATAATGAAGCTTGATGACCGCCCCACACGTAACAAGTCAATTTCCACTGCGCAGAATGCAAAAGCGCACTGAGTGCCGCAGAAGTAAGTCAGTTGAGGAGTTGTGTGCGCCAGATGTCTGCGCAGCGGCTGAGCTGCTGATGGATGACTGCGCGGTGGCACGCCTGCACGCTCTCACACTGGACAACGAGGCACTCGAGCTGTGCAACCAACACCAGCTTTGCTACACATGTGTCAGTAACACTAGCTTGGCTACACATGTGTCAGTAATAGAAGCTCTGCTACACATGTGTCAGTAACACTAGCTCTGCTACACAATACACAGGTATCAGTAACACTAGCCTGCTACACATATCATGTGTCAGTAACACTAGCTCAGCTACACATGTATCAGTAAGACTAGCCTGCAACACATATGTCAGTAGCACTAGTTCAGCTACACATGTATCAGTAACATTAGCCTGCTGCACATGTGTCAAGTAGCATTAGCCTGCTACACGTGTGTCAGTAGCACTAGCTCTGCTACACATGTGTCAGTAACACTAGCTCTGCTACACATGTGTCAGTAACACTAGCTCGGTTACACATTACATTACAAGTACCCATGCCTACACAGCTACATACGTATGCATCACACCACCAAACAATGTCTTCACTCACTTTGGCTTTAAAGGAAAGTGAACTCTTGCCTGTAGTACCCAAAGGGCTCTTAAGAATAGCAAAATTAAGGGGGAATTTTTAACTTCACTAGGAAAATCCTATAAGACGTTGATGCCCAAAGTCAAAGACACACCTTATCATCAGAAAATAAAACCCTCAGTCATTCTACAGAAAACGACATAAAAATGTTAAATACCTTTTTATGCAAATTGCTTGAAATGAAAATGATCAATGAAGATTTAAACTAAAATAAATTAATTAAATGTTTCATTAAATTCAGGCCACTTCTTTCTTGTGGTATTTGGTACTCGTTTGAAGATTCGGCATCGGCGGCAAAACCTGACCCAGCAGCTTACTGGTAAAAAGTCTTTAAGCTTTTTATAAGTAAAACAAAAAATAGGAAAAAATTAAAAAATTTGTGTTCCATGGAACAATTTGCTGTTATCGCACAATAGTGTTTGCGCCCCGAATGTCAATATGTTTGTAGTGGCTTAAAACCTACTGTAACCGAGTAGTTCATAAAAAATGTTAATTAGTAGGTAAAATTTATTTTTGGACTGAATTAGTTGTGTTTTGCAGACAGCCAAGACCAACAAGTTTGTATGCTGCTGTTGCAGGGGTCATACTATGGTCTGACAGACGACTCTTGTGACCGAGGCTACATGGAGCGAGTGACGAGGGTTTGCAGCGCGGCGCAGGACCAAGCGGCCTGCGACAGCCAGGCACTCGCGCTCTACAGCATCATGGTCAGCGCACACAGCGCCAGGCCTCACCACGAGTGCACGGCACCCTGCATCCACTACTACATCCGCGGCGCCATTCCCATCTAGACGATCACTGTTCAGTGTTAGGCTATAGGCTATAATCACACAGGTCTCTTATTATATTTTAAAATGTTTCTCCCATTGAAATTATTCATAAATATATAGATATTCTGTACAATTACGGCAAATTGATGGCATTTATTTATATATTTATTCCAAGAGCAGTACGTCAAATCCTAATCAAAGGATAATTTTAGTATTTTGTGTGCAAGCAATAGATTTGGCACTGATGCTTTTCTCCGATCATAAAGTCCAACTAATCATAACATTAACATCATTCTTACTTCAACTAGACTTATTTTAGTTCTGAAAGAAGGTGTGAAGCAGAAATCAGGATGATAGTAGGAATGGCCAAGGATGCTTTTAGCAAGAGAAAGGAGCTGTTGACTAAACGGCTCAACAGGAAAGTGAAAAAGAGAATTGTTAAGGCAGTATTTCGATCTGTGGCACCATGCTGCTGCGTTGAAACTTGGACGCTCAAGAAAGAGGACATAAGAAGAATAGAAGCATTTGAAACTGGAACATGGCTATGGAGACATGGATAAAGACATGAAAAAGAATGGAGAAGATTAGCTGCACAGAGAAGATAACAAATGAAGAAGTGTTGAGGAGAGTGAAGGAAATAAGGACTATGATGGAAGTGATAGTCAGAAGAAAGAAAAGCTTGATTGGACATGTAATGAGAGGAGAGGGATTGTTGAGAGACATGATGGAAGGAGGAATGGAGGGGAAGGAAACCAGGAAGGCCATGTATTTTGCTATGCATGAGAAGGAATAGCATGGCAGGTCTGATAAAAAGAAGGGCCAAGGATTGGCTAAGGTGGAAGTTCTGGACACCAAAGACCTGTCATGTAGCAGAACACTGAAGAAGAAGAAATGCATACATACAGATGATATTAGTGTACTGTAATTCCGCTATATATGTACAGCTTATACTACATGATGCGACATTGTGAATTCAATACATTAGGAATTAGCATGCAATGAAAGTATTCGAGCGAGTTCTGGAAGAGAGAATTAAGAGGAAGGTCGATCTGGATAATATGCAATTTGGCTTTAGACCAGGAAAATGTACAACGGATGCAATATTCATAGTGCGGCAGTTGCAAGATAAATACTTAGGAAAGAAAAAAGAATTGTGGATAGCATTTGTGGATTTGGAGAAGGCTTTGACACAGTCTCTCAAGAAGTGATATGGTAAGCATTGAAGGAACTGGGTGTGGAAGAATATATTATATTAGTTATAAAGGCTATGTGTGCAGCAGCACAGACATTAGTTAAAGTCAAAGGAGGTGAGAGCAATTGGTTTGAGGTGAAGGTTGGTGTACACCAGGGGTCTGCACTGAGTCCACTGCTGTTCATAATTGTTCTGGAAGCATTATCCAAGAAATTTTGGAAAGCTATATGAACTTTTATATGCAGATGATTAAGTGATAGTAGAGGAGTCAGAAGAACTGCTGCTCGAGAGGATAAGAATTTGGAAGAAAAATTTGGAAGCAAAAGGACTTCGGGTCAACTTTAAGAAAACCATGGTGATGAGGTGTCAAGAAAAGTCTGGACAGATCGTGAGCTCTGGAAAAAAAACCATGTGGAGCATGCAATAAAGGTATGGATGTAAACTCAATTCAGTGTTCCAAGTGCAGGAAGTGGATTCACAAAAAGTGTTCCAAAATCAAAGCTAGGCTGAAGGAAGATCCGCCTTTTCAGCGCTCGGTATGTATACATGTACGTGGTGTTGGCATAGTAAAAGCTAGAGGATGAGAAGCATGTGGTGCTTGATGAGGGATGTAACATAGAGAGTGTTAGTAGTTTCTGTTACCTGGGTGATATAATTGGGAGTGGAGAAGCCGAGGAGGCCACAAGGGCTAGGGTGAGAAGTGCCAGGGAAAATTTTAACAAACTTGGGCCAATTTTAACAACAAGACGTGCCTCGTTGAAACTGAAAGGTAAATTGTACTAAATGTGTGTGCAGAGTACGTTGATATATGGAAGTGGAACCTGGCCAGCGAAGGTGGAAGATGTGCAGAGATTAGAGAGGACAGCGAGAATGATGGTGAGATGGATGTGTGGAGTGTCGTTAAAGAACAAGTGTCAAGCGAATATCTGCGAAAAAGGTTTGGTGTCGTATGTGTAACGGGCCTGGTGAGAAGGGAAGACTGAGGTGGTTTGGGCATGGGAACGGATGAATGAGGAAGATTGGGTATCAGCATGTAGATATATTGTTGTGGAAGGCAAAGTTTGGAGGGAGAGGGGGAAGAAACATGGGAGGGAGGCAGTGGAGAATGATATGAAGGAACGTGACATGAGTAGAGACATGGCAAAGAATCGGGAGTTGTGGGCGAGTCTCGTCGTGGGAAACGTCCAACCTGTGCTAGCAAGGAAAAGTGCATGTAAAATGTAAGCGATGAAGCTGAGGTTTCTGCAAATACATGTCATAGACTGTAACGTTCTTTTCTACATAAACACGCATTATGTTGGAGGGGATCAGGGTTTTTGAAGTGAAATGGGGCAGCATAGAGGAATCCAAAATTTAAAAAAATCATGTGTTCTGTACGGATGGTACCCTTCATGGAAATATCAATCGAGTAATACACAGTTTTCTGTTTCCTCATCGCCAAACACCAGCTTTCCTCAATCACGGCTGCTACAGATCAATATTGTGTCGATACTACGGGTTAATGTGTAAATAAAAAGATATATAATATTCTGATAATCCAGCAAACCTAGTAGTAAGATATAGCCCTACACTCCACTTAATGCTAAAAATGCTAAATTTAAGCACAAGTTTGTCACTAAACCAAGTCCTGAAGGATAGTAATGTTGATTTGTGTGCTGTGGATTAACGATAAATTTTTTTAACAAATAGAAGTCGAGCTAAAATGGAAAGTGCTTGAAGTGTGACCAGAAGGTCATGAACTCCTGGAAGGTCCTGGTATAATAGAAACTAGAGCTGTTCAATGCAGTTTTGACTTATTGCAATCCAAAAGCACACACTGTAAGCATCCTGCAATAAATTTTGAGACTTCAAACCATAATAAAGATGTGTTGACATCCTTTATTGGTTAGGATCTCACTTAGGATCTAGTTAAATCTGCAATCAGATTTTTTAAATTTAGGGCTTTTAGAATATATACAGTCAAAAATATTTTGTTTAAAAGCGGCTTTGTAATAAAATAAAATAAATCTCACTTAGGATCTAGTTAAATCTGCAATCAGATTTATAAAATTTAGGGCTTTTAGAATATAAACAGTTTCATATAGTCAAAAATATTTGTTGTGTAAACTCAGCTTCGTAATAAAATAAATCACAAAACATCAACTAGTAAGGTTTGATATAAAATACATGAATGGTTGAATATTTGTAAACGATTATACTTGTTATTTTTTAAACCTCTATCCTTAGTTACTATTCATCATTAAAAGCTACGGTATAAATTTTAACTAACGTATAATAGATTGTAATTATATGATATTTCCATGTTGAACAGAGTTTAGCTTCTTTTTCATACGGGTCACAGTACGTACTATGATAATATAACTCGCTTAAATTAATATTATACATAAGTATGAGGGTCGTTCAGTATACAAGGTACTATCCGCTGCAGTTTTTTTAATTTTTGAAAACAAGAATACAAGATAGACGTTTTGTAGGAAATTTTATTTTCAACATCTTTTGAAAATTTCATAACCATGACATCATTAAAACTACTTCCGGTAGACAATAAACATGGTGAGGGTGCCGCCAATTGCTTCCCGCAAGAAACAGCGTGCAGTTATTCATTTTTTTGGGGCTAAGGGACTTACACCGATGGAAATTTTCACTCAAATGCTGCCGGTCAGAAGTGCTTTACGCGATCGATAATATACCATTGGTGTGACAAGTTTTCTAAAGATCGAAAAAGTTTCGATGATGAGAAACAACCTGGCCGGCAGGTTGTTGCAACCAACAATGACAAATAAATCAATGTTGCAACCAACAATGAATAATTAAATAATTAATTCTATTGTCTACGTGTTCATTCTATGCATGTTGTTGCATATTTGCATTTTGTGTTTAATTTTTGTGACAGTAAATAGCATTATCAATAAGTGGACAAAAGTTTCAACACCTCTGCAGTACTGTAAATATCACCGACTTCACGTTATTGATGTCATGGTTACAAAATTTTCCTAAGATGTTGAAAATTAAATTTTCTATAAAATATTTATCTTGGATTCCTTTGTTTCCAAAAATTAAAAAAACTGCAGCGGATAGTACCTTATATACCGAACGACCCTGGTATATATTATTATGATTTCATGACTGATAGATCAAAAATAAATTTTATTAACATTTGTAACTGTTGTTGGTTAAACATTATGTTGCTTAACAACACGCAATATTACTGTTGTTAGATGCTGATAATCAACATGTGTTAATATTCAATGAACTAGTGCTAGACGGAGTTTCTGAGCATGCACAGTTAGCCGTAGTGGCGCAATGTACTCTGCTTCAAGAAAAAAATTCAAGACTTAGTAAAAATATATTATTGTCTCATCAATAGATGCGGTACATTTATCGTCTATGCAAATGAACACGGAATATCCAATACATATCTTTTAGAAATTTTCATGTGAAAGATGGCAGTGGCACGAAACATAGCAAGAACAGTAATTATCAAAACATCCAATTAATCACACATTACAATATTATTCAACTCTGGATTCAATTAAAGCCTTACCTAAATTAATCATTACTAATAGCAAAAGTGGTGACAATTCTGTCGAATGCTATTATTTAACTACACTGAGTCTGAGACGATGATTTTTCGACTCGAGGTGTTATAGAATTAGAGTATGTAGGTGATAGATATGCTTACTTAGTGTTGTTTATGTTGTGAAAAATATATCTTGGTGACAAGCCATACTGTGTGTTATCTTATTTAATATTTATGTACCACAATATTACTGAACTCCTTACTTAATATGGAATATTATAAATTTATCTTTTAATTTAAAAATTCATATCAATGACATGCGCACAATCTGAATAGTAACAACCCTACCGATAGGAGGTAATAAGATACATTGTAATTAAATTTAAAACGGATCACATTTTTAAGGATGCATGCACAAAATACAATCATATCACGGGGCTACCGGGCTCCGGATCGCAGATCTACATACTAGTATGTAATAACGTAATGATCACTGATCATTACTGAGCGAGGAACTGTGGTGTAGTGGCTAAGGCGTTGGACTTTGAGTCCAGAGGACCAGGGTTCAAGTGCCCGCGCCCCCAACTATGAAACCATGTGTTTCAAGCCCTTCAGCAAGGCTGTTAAACCCACAGGTGTTGCTAGCGGATAATAATCGTCCAGGAAAATTTATTATTACAGTTGGCGACAGAAAGGGCATCCGATCGTTAAAATCCAGCTTCAATATAGACGTCTAACTTGCGTTAAAACGGACATGGCGTTGCAGGCTTGCCCGTGACGTATTAGAATATACGTCAAAAATGATGATTATTGTTACTGGTTTTAAGGCGTTTTTGATGTAGCTTCATCAGTATATTAATTGAATTTATCATTTGAGAATGCGCTGTGACCCTGCACATCAGTGTGACCCTGTAGATAATGAATCGTGCGCTTATACAATATAATTCTCTAACTGACCAGTGATCAGTCATTTTTTGCTATCCATTTTGTTTTAGGCACTGCAACCGAACAAGTAAATTATCATAATAGTATAGTAATATAATATCAACGACTGGCTCAGTGTCTTTGTGAGCTTGAGAATACTGTTTCTTCACTGAAATAGCATAATAATAATAATATAGGGCTTAGAGCCCGTTTCGGCATCGAAAGATACCATCAGGGAAAGCTCCCCTCGTCATGGGCACCAGGCAGGTGTAGTTTAGGAAACCCAGACGAGGAGAAGATGAAAAAGAACCGGGTCGGTTATTCCATTTGTCCGTTCAGGGAAAAATTTACATTTTGGGGAGCAAAAGATGTATTCAGATCAGAACGAAATAAAGGGAGTCTTGAACAGGAACGAAGTTTGAGTCGGAGTGAGTTCAGAATTGTTGGTGTAGCGATACTGATTGAACGACGGCCATTTGCAGAACAAATGTCAGGTTCTGTTACGCATTATTTGTTTATTGAAAACCGGACTCGTTTAACACAGAGTGGTGAATAGATGCGGACGCTAAAATATTTTCTTCTTTTTCAGCAGAGCATTGCTAAGCCTTCACGGGAATGGATTATTTTGGTTCTGCGTATAGCATAATACTGCTGCTCAGTGTCCATTGAGTATTTTAATCATGTACACTCTCTGATGTCAACACCAGAGTTCTAATCTGAATCTTCTCGCTATTTATCTACAGATGCTCTGGCTTGTAGTATTTAAACATGCCTAATGTTTCAACCTATGTTTAGGTTTCTGACGAAGTTACTAAGTATAACTTAGGCTCTCGTTCAACGATGTATTTTTTATTTGCCAGATTTGCATGTATGATGAGTTTATCACTAAACTGCAAGCGCTGAAGTGACGTCATGGTTCCATTGACTGCTGCGCCGCGCGTCGGCTCGCAGCAGTAGGCTGCAGTCAATTGCACTGTGACGTTAGCTCGTTTGTATATTAATTGTTTGTATATTAATAACAGATTTTTCATGCATGCAAATTTGCATGCAGCAAATGCATCGTGGAACGAGACCTGATCAATATATTGTTCTTTTTGACTTTCACGGACGTAATTCCGTGGCAGCTCTATCGAATTTCTAATTTTAGTCACAAAGTTTAGAATTTAAGTTCTAGATTCTTGCAGATGTATCGACAGGTTCCTAGCTTCAGTTTATGGTATTGGGTTTGGTGTTTGACGTATGCGGACTAGAAACGGACCATAAACCCTTCGTCGTCGTTATTGTGCTTTGCACACAACTGATTCGGTGATGTGATCAAGAGTGACAGATGGACCTGTGACCTGTGATTGTAACGCGGACCAATTGCAACGGTTTGTGCTAATGCTGGTTAGTTAGTGTTGTTTGGATTGCGTGATTATAAACGCGTGCGATTGCGACTTTAACATTTAATTGTTTCTTAAATAAAACCACATTCCGCTGTGATCTTTTTGGTATAAGGTACGAAAGCATGGTTTTGTAATTTATAAGTGTCATACTACAGTAGCATCATGGAAGCAATGTTCTATGAAGAATAAAGACATAGGAGTTTTTTTCTCTTTTTTCGACGGCCATCGGGCATCCGAACTGCTGCAAATATCTCTGTTGCATATGCCAGCAATTTTGAGTTTACCTGCTGATTTTGCCATGCTGTTATACTTACCTTGATGAAATCTTCTGTTGTCATTTTTAAATGTTAAGTTACATAGTCCTGAAACTGTGACAATTGTTGTAATGTAGACACTGATTAATTTTAAAATTTTAAATATTTTGTTGATTTTTTTGTGTAAGCTTAAAAAAAAACAATTTGTTAGACTTTCAGTAAACGATAGCGCAGGAATCATTTTTAAAAAATTCATAATGATTACCCTGGCATTTGAACAATTGAATTCAATGGGTATTTAATTATTTAGGTTGTTTGACTAATTGCAAATGGATGTAAAGTTACTTTGTTCTGTGCTATTTTAGAACTGAATTTAGCAAGTAAGTATTAGCTGATTGTGGTTCCTGAGCATAATTTATTTTTTGCAACGTTCAGTGTTATACTGTAAAACATGAAATGCATGTTTGCGTGAAATGCATGTTTGCATCAAATGTATGAAATGCGTGAAACATGACTCTAAGGCCCAGTTGTTCAATAGAGAGTTATTTGGCTTTAAGTGATCATAGAATAAAAATGACGTCACGATCCAATCAGATCGCGCAAATTAGATCCAGGATTGTTTGAGTAACATGCCAATATTGGGGAGTTATTAAAATAATCCTGGATCGTTCAACTATGGTTCAAATAACTCTATTGAACAACTGGGCCTCAGTGTTCTACTGTAAAACATGAAATTTTTGCGTGCCTGTAATTTTCGCGAATTTCGCAAATCGATAAATAAAGCTGTAAAAGCCAATATAATGGGAAGTCCAGAAAAACGCGAAAATGATTTGCAGCGAAATTTCTGAGAGGCAAAACCGCGAAACTAACACGCGGCAAAAATTTCATGTTTCACAGCATTGTTTTCTAAGGACATCAATCAGTTTTCAGTGTAGGCTATATCCACTAAAATTAATTGGTTCGCTGAATCGGTGAAAGTAAACATTCCGCATTTATTTAATCGCACAACGAGTATGTTTCACAATAATAATTGCAGTGCTGCTATTAGGCTGGTACGGTACGGTACAGTTTATTTCAACAGCCTATCCACAACTGTTTGCGCAGATCTGCTGCTCGATCTCTTCAGCGAATATTTTACTGGCGCCTTGTTTGTCTACACGTAATTGGTTTGATTGATTAAAGTTGTCCTAGATTTAATACTGGCTGACAAGTTGTCACAATCCGAATATGAAAGTAGGTCGGAATATTTCCTCTTTGCCATTGTTATGACTGATTCTTCAATCCCGATTGCTTTTTAGAGGTTTGTGGACCGTGTGCAGTAATAAAGACTATTACAATCCAAAGATCTGCTTTCTCTTCTAGTTGCCTCTTCGCTCAGGAAAGTCTGGGCTGCAGATCTATTCTCTTTTTACCCCAGTCTGCAGGGGTGAGTATTCCTAAATCTTGATCCGCGCAATGGATGATATGCTGCTGCCTTGTATGAGACTGTTAATAAATTGTAATCGGAGATCTTCAATTTGCATATTACGAAATTAGGCGTGCCGCGTGACTGTCTGATCGTATTGAAATCTGTCAAACTTCACGTCAGCATGACAGTTGATTGGTTACTTGCAAAAAGCGATTTACGAAATGATTCAAGACGCTCTCTCCTCAAAATCCTTATGTTTAGTTAACCGCATTACAATATTTAGGTACTTGTGATGTTCGCTTAAATTTAAGCATATTTTTTGTCACAAACCTACATGTATGTCATGTTCCATGTTTGCACTTCTAGACATTATTTTTGCTGGCCATCTCATAGAAGGTCCATTTCATAGACGTACCTTAACACATACCTTGACTTCTTCCTTGGGCTAGTCTGTTAAACAATATGATATATTGTAGTGTTTTTAAATGGCAGTTCTAGGGCAACCGTTAAATTATCTTTCTAGACCAAGGTACTGCTAGTGGAGGTAGGTTTTAAGATGCGTTTATGAAACCGGACCTTAGTTGTATGCTAGTTACTGTTACGCCTATGCCTACGGCACAGCAATTTAAAAACACTACTTGAAACGATGTCATCTTACTAGTTTTGATCTATGCGTTTAAATTTGTCTGGCTTTCTTTGTCAAATTGTGAGAGTAATTTGATCACAACGTTTATTTTAAATGCAGCTGTAGTAGAATCGTGAACAGTTATAATTTCAGTAGCGTTTTCAGTTTCTTCTTTTAAGCAATCTATGTGAAATACTGAGCCTCTTCTGCATGGTCAACTTTTTCATAATCATTGCCTTGCTTTCAACGAGATTACTTGAACGAAATATTCACCCATGTTATGCATTTTCTGCGTGTTACACGTGTATCTTTATTACATTTTGATATCTTTTCTATTAAGTCAAATTTTTGACATAATCCATACAATTCTTGTGTCATAAAACTTTATTCTTTTAGTACCCAATGTTCTTTCTGCGAGTTTAGCTGATCAAACATCGCATTGGCTGTGTCTGCTGATCGCCAGCATTAAGCTCACGTTACTGTTTGTGGATCACTGTAGTACATTACTGTTTACACAGTGTCATGTACAATATGCAGTAATATACTTTGCTTTCTGGGATTCACTGATTCTGATGGTTTCAATGTGACGATCGGATCAGGCTTTGACTCTGCGCATCATGTCTAAACACAGGCTTACAGAATCTCCTTATTCTTTCATCACTTTGATCGGATTTTTTCATCAAGTGTTAACTCTTGATTCGAGGTCGTGATGAATCCAATCAACCCAATCATCGCACTAAAAGCTTTATTTTTGGGTTATTGAACGCCGTGTCAGTCATTGCTTGTGGAGATCTTAATCTGTGATTAAAATTGCTGCACTTCATTGAAAAACAGGGCCTAAGTTAATGGTTAATATTGGTTAACTTTGTTGATAAGGATGAATGGCGAAACATTGCCGCTTTCATAACCGTGATTTGCAATAGCACTGTGTTTGTACTATATATGAAACTTTATTCGCCACATTGGACAGACAATAATAAAACAATTTTAATTAAATAAACGAAAAAAGAGAAAAAAGGTGAAATGAACAGTAGTCAAATGTTGCTGTGGTCATAGCCTCAAGCCCTCAACATTGTCAAACTATTGCTTTCAGTGTCGAAAATTTGTGAACAAATCACAAATGCATTTTCCCCTTTGCTCTATGCAAGGCTTCTATGAAGCAACGTGGACGACTTTCGTCACATTCAAGTACAATATTGTGCGACTGGAAAAACTGGATTGGACATGTAATGAGAGGAGAGGGTTAGTTGAGAGAGGTGATGGAGGGAAGAATGGCGGGTAAGAGAGGACCGGGAAGGGTATGTATCGGAATGATAACCTGCTTGAGAAAGAATCGTATGCGGATATGAAGAGAAGGGCTGCAGATCGGATAAGGTGGAAGGTTTAGACACCAAAGACCTGCCATGTGGCAGAGCACTGAAGAAAGAGATTGTGCGACTACATTTTGAATATCGATGTAGCCCACTTCAATTTCACATAGTTCGCCTATCTAGGCTTTGTAAAGCGAATATTTACCAACAATTCCTGTACAGCAGTCGCGTATTTTAAATGGGTTTCTGGCAAATACAGGTGTTCTATCGTGAACTACCCTTCTCGCGACAAGTGATTTCTGGTATTGAGCGATTTAGTATCGAGGCTGATGATACAAACGCTCGCTAGAAGGCGCGGGTAAACAAATTGAAAATCCCTCCCCTAAAGTTGAGATAAATCATGTTCCTATAGCCTACGTTTTAGAATCCTTCCAAAAAAATTTAAGTAGCGATCGTTTTCTTCTTGAGGCGTCGTCAAAACTCACTCTGGTGAGTTTTGTTCATGAATTATGCATCAACAGCGACAGAAAAAGAAAAATTTGACCGCGAGTAACCTCCGCCCACTCCCCCAGCTTGTGAATTTCGTACGATGAGAAACTTATTCCCCAAATATAAAAAAATCCCCTCGTGTTTTGGAATTCAGAGGGGCCCATCTCATAAAAAATTCTTAGCGCGAGCGCTGGCAAATGATTACCATTATAATTATGAATAACCAATTATTGATTGCGTAATGATTGCGGTAAATGGCGTGCATCTATGGTTGTTTCCTGTTTTTGATAAACATTTACTCGTTTGCATTGTTTACTTTGATCACTGTAGATAATTAGCGGTGTAGTATTATAGATTTAACATCGCCCGTACACATCAGTAATTTTGTGATATGATATTTCGATCTTTAGCTGTGCACTGTTTCTCATTTTTTTTCATTCTTATTCCGTAGAAGATGTTATGGATATTTGGCAGAAAGAACGCTTGGCTGTATGCGAGAACAGCGTAATGTTTATAATTAACATTATTCATTAATATTGATTAATTATTAACTTGAATGTTTGCATATTGAAAGATGAACGGTTCACTAGCTTCAGTGGTTTTAATTTGCTCGGTTCAATTGATCGTTCTAGAAATTATTACACATCTTTGTATAGTTTAAAAATCCTGCTGTTTACAACGCTTGTTGTTTAGTTAGCAAAATTAAAGATGTTATTGCTGGTCACATGACTGACTTGTCTTCAACTACACCATACTATAATACATGTTTTTAGCTGTTGAAAAAACAGTTGCCCTGTACGTTTGTAGAACCTGTATGGGCATCCATTATACTCTGACTAGTGTTGCTACTCACTTTTAAAAAAGAAGAAAAAAACATATTTCTAATCAAATTTTTTTATGAAAAAGCACCATTTTTTGTGAAAAACCCACTGGGGAAATCATAAATATCTTAGTTCTCGAGAAATCCTCCGTTGTTTTGCGAATTTCAACATTCCTGACTAGAACAGCTGACTAGATTTTTCATCTACTCGTAAATTTACTAGTTAAAAAACATCCATAATTATTGTGAAGGGCCAAAAAAACCGTTTGCACTATTTTGGACGTAATAGCTCAAAAGGCACATGGGCCTCAAAAAAGCACCCACTACTATAATGTGGACGATGCCAAAAGCACAATTTGTTTTCGCCGAGCTGCATTGCCGCTCAATGGCGCACGTAATTCAATTTATTTTCTCATTCCCGCACTATTTCAGAACTTCACTTCCGATGCTGTTGATTATTAAATATGCAATTATCAATAGATTAATTTTAAACATTTATCCGCGCATAGCTTGCCATTTCAAACTCCTAAACTATAACTACGGGGCATTAGTTGTAGCGTGTAGCACAATGCATTCAATGCAAGCTCATCAATGTTCGTTATACAGTACATTTACTAGAAGCGTAAACTTCCCGCTAAGTCCTCGAAAAATACGCGTGTAGCGGCGCCAAGCTAAAACAAATTCTCAGAAAATGCAACACTACTCATCAGTTTGATTGAACCAGTAGGCTGCCAAAAGACCGATGTAGATAGCCCCAACGTGGTATAGTCAAATAGTCAACTAGTAGGCTCTACTAAACCTATAGTAAGTACTAAGGCTGTTTTGAAGTCGTCTCGAGACTCGTTGCTTATGGGAAGACAATGACCTGGGCGCTTCCGGAAACTGTTCATGAGAATTGCGAATCCTAATTACAAATATATTTTCAGTAAGCATATTTTAAGGCGGTCTTAATTAAAGCACAACACACGGTCCTTAATTCAACTAGAAACCACCCC